>CM075856.1:40609100-40796600 GCA_037975125.1 Latrodectus hesperus | reverse complement strand
AATTATGAAACAGTAATTAATTTAATAATTATAGAGTGAATACTTAAATGGAAAATTCATGGGTGGAAAAGTAGAACAAGGAAAAAAATCATAAATTTTGTTCAGATTTATAATATATTGATCAATTTGTTTGTTATTTAGCCTGAATATATTATTATTATCTCATGTAAAAATTAATGAAATAAAAACATTTTTAAATACTCGTCAAATTTATCATTATTGATTATTTACTATGATGATTTCAATTTATCATTTTTTTATAATGTTTAATTTAAATTAATTATTTTTAAGCTCTTGTCGATATTCTTATGAATTTTTACAATATAAAATGTTTTATATTTCAAACAAACTGGAAAGAATTTTTTACACATTGAATTCACTTCAGAAAAGGAAGAAAATTTTATTGTGCATTCTCATGATTGACTTAATGAAGTGAACAAGAAAAATAATTAACTGTTCACTTTACAATGTGATTGTGGGATGAGATGTTAGGAATGAGAAAAATAAAGCTTAACATTATATATGTAAAAAAATGAAAAAAAGAAAGCCTGTAAAAGTTTGCAGTTTGGTAAAGGAATGTAGTTTAACACAACAGAATGGTACCTTAATTTTTATTTATGATTGTAATAACGCTAATTTCATAAGTATTATCGTAAGGACTCGCCATCATCTTGTATCAGGGATTGGATGATCCCAAGCTACATCAGCAGAAGATGGAGCTCATATTTTGTGCATGCATATGCAGGGTAGATGTGTGGGATTACTGGATTTCCACATTGAATATAATCCACAATCTTTGAAATATCATTTCAAAAGGTAATAATACAGGGTGGATGTGAAAACATTTTACTGCAGCCTCGGCTGTTAGGTTATATTAAATCAGTATTAAAATATTATTGTGAATGCTTTTTCATTTGTTAACAATGGTCTCAATTGCAATTTTCTTTTAAATTATTATTTTTTTTAATTTTTTTTATTTGGGAAAACAAAAATATCTCCCTGTGCACCAAGGAATACCACACAGGGCCCGAAGGTACAACAAATGTACTACAAAACAAATCCAAATAATACATGAGATGAAAAAAGTAATAATAAAAGAAAGCAGAGAGAAAAAAAAGAGATATAAAAATGAAAAATGAATTAGATAACAGCATGGATAAATTTTACAAAAAATTCAAAATTCTCTTTCTTAACTAGGTCCACCATAATCGGGGGCCACCTGTTATTTAAGTCTTTACAAAGCTCGTTCCTTACTTCTGAAACAGATGGACATTCAAGAAGAATGTGAGAAGGGTTGTCACTCCCAGAGTTGCACTTGCACACCTCACTGTTTTTAATGTGGAAACGGTGTAGGTAACTATTGAATTTCCCATGTCCAGTGAGGAATTGCGTAATTTTAAAGTCAGTGTAAAACCAGTAGTTCTTAATTCTGCATTGAACTGAAGGGAAAAAATATTTGGTCCACTTACAATTAGGAGAGGAAATGAAACCTGAGTTCCATTCTGTGATAATCTTCTTTTTGGTAGTGGTTTTGAAAAAAGACTTGGGTAAGCTAATTATAAATTTTCTTTTAAACATCCTGTGGCCTATTAGTATTTCAAAGCGTAATCATAAAAATTCAATATTTAATAAATTGTTGTTTATTATTTGAGTAAAATTGGAACATTAATTTCAAGGGTTGCAAAAATTATATCTGATTATTATTAAAGTATTATTTTACAGTAAAACATTTTTAAAAACGTCTTCTAAATAATATTGTAAATCAAAATGGATTATAAAAATTATTTTAATATTACTTTAGTATTACTTAACAGAATAGTCATTTTTAATAGTTATTTTTAAATATTGTTTAATATTTATAAAAGTTTTAATTTTGAATGACATTTTGTTTTGCTCTAATTTAGTATTACTTTATCATTTTCTTCACTTTTATAGAAATATTTTTAAATTATAGCTTCCTTAACAGTTATTAGAAAAGATTATGTTTAGAAGTTATTTTTTAAAACTGATGCTATGCAATTTTAACATGTTTTGTTAAGCGGAGTAGTTAACACTTATAATATATGGTGGGAATTTAAATTAATTTCCTATTTGAAATTTGTCTTGATTATTGAAGTCTTTATTTAATAATTTCAGTTATTATGCTTAGAAATTTATAGATGAATTCTTTTTTTATTTTATTTAAAACGGTATTATGATCGATAACTGTCATCTCTTAAAGAATTCTAGTCTAGTTTAAGAAATTTCTTTATGTACATATTCTTTCAATGCACGATAAGTTTAGGAGTACTGATTAAGCATAGCTGGAAAATATAAATTGTGGTATACTATTGCATTTCCTTTCTTTAACATTTCTTGTAGATATGTTTTTATTATTATAAAAAAGAGCATTATGTATGAAATTAAATTTTTATCAGCAAAATTATTTAAGCAAAACTGATTACATTTTAAATACAGTTAAATATATGAATCGAAGTAGGAAATTATTATTGAAAATAAGTTCGACTTGTTATTACAGGCCTAATGGAAACTGAAATGATTGAGGCAAAATCGGAACAAATGATTAAAATTATGAGGAAAAAAACTGAAGATTAAGTATACAGTATTTCATAGAAAAGCAATTATTGATAAAGTTTAAGCAGTTTTAATTTTATAAATAGAGAACAATACATGTTATTCATTAGCAGTTGCCACACGATACTTAATAAGTGAAGTTTTATTTCTATAAAGCCAAATAATTTGGCTTTTAGAAACATTTTAATCACTTTTAAAATGATAAATGCAATTATTTGCATTAATTTGATATAGGAAATAGGGTTTTTTAATCATTCCAAAAAATGTTTACTTCAAGTAAATTTGAATAATGTCTTAAAAACTACTATGAATCCTAGTGATTTTCAGTATCCTTGAAAAATCGTAGAAACAAAATGAATTTTTTTAAAAATATAATGACAAATAAATGTTTTTTTCAGAGACACTAATTTACCTGCTATTAATAACAGAGCATAATTTCATTTTAAATGAGTTTTGCCTTGATATTGTAAGTGATGTCACATGAAATAAGATAATTTAAAGCTGTTTACAGTTTCAATGTCTTGGTCTTTGTGTCACAGCCAGGTCATTGAAGACTGTTTGACTCCAGGTCAACAATGGGTGGGAGATGCAACTGTTAGGTTATCAACAGTCGCACACTGCTCTAAGCACCAGAACAGGTTCTTTTACCTGAAGGGGTTCACGAAGAATTTCATTTTGATTTTGCTTGCTGCATGAAAATTTAGAAAAACATTCGTATGTGAGTAAAAAGGTGATCTCTAAAGATGGTTTTAGTAGCTTCATTTGCTTCATTAAAAATGGTTTCTATTTTTAGGATAAAAATTCAATCGATTTATTTTTTGGTAATTATTTGATATTTAATTCACTTAATAAGGAATATTTTAATAAACGCATATATTTTCTTCTTCTTCTTAAAATTGAGTTTGTATGTCATTGGGCACCTCTGCTTTTATCAGCATTTTGTACCGCTAACTCCAAACCCAATGTTTCTTAGTTCCAGTTGCTTGGGTCACCCACTTTACTAATAAAGTCCAATAACCCTTTAATGGAGTCTAGGTGTAACTCTCTAGTATGGATGAAGCCTAAAGAAGTTAATTTAGGGAGGGAAAGAGCCTCTCATTTGTAAATGACATGCTCTGCCGTTTCCTCTTGCATTTGACATTTCCAGCAGATAAGGTCTTGCTGAAATAGTCTCATCTGGTCAGAAAGTCAGTCATGCTAGGAATAGCTTCCTGACTTTCACCAGAAGAAGATGGTTTAGAGGTCATTTCTACCTCAAGTGAAGGATTCATTGCTGCCCCTTTACAAGATTGCCTCTGAGTTCCCTTGTCTTTTTCAGCAAGGTCTACTTTAGAGGCATCACCTGCAAATGCAGAAAGGTTTGTTACTTCTTGTGTCTTTTCAGCCACAAGATAACAATTAAAAAGCTCAGGTAATATAAGTCCACCCAGCATTGCCTGAGTTACTGGGCAAGGCAAATTACTCTAGAAGTTCGCCAAGCAACTAGAGGCTCCGTTAAGACACCAATACCACGGTGCCAATTAGCCCTAGGCACGGATCGCATAACACCAGGGTTTACGGGAGCTGGTTCGCGGCCTTTGATTCTATATTCAAGGCTATCCTGTCATTCCTACAGGACATTCGGCTATCCACCACTTGCCGACGCGCCTGGTGGCTGTGCTCAAGCCCCAGGAAGGTACACGTACCCCCTGGTTCCAGGACGCATATATTTTTCTAAAAGAACAGAGGTCAAAAGCATTTGATTGTAGGAAAATTAAAAAAATATTCCATTATATTTCAATTTAAGACAAAAAGAATTACAAAACTTTACTTTGGAGGATTCGGTAGTAGTTTCGTTAGAAATACTTCAGGTTTGATAAAAAATGTCTTAACCAATTTTTTTTCCATTGTATTATATAAAATTGAAAAATAATATGAGAACTGTAAATTTTTATAATAAAAAATGACAAAGACTAGGGTTAGTATTATTTTAAGTTTTTATTATTGTTCTATTTATTTTCATTACATATTTTAATTAGAGTGGTTCTTTTTATTTTAAGTATTCTGCTTCTTAACAATTAGTTTTACATTATAACTTTTTTCATGATAAATTAATGCTGGATTTGAATCTAAAAAAACTTAATTTGTGTTTGCTTATACGTTAGAAAATCTTCCAGTATGAAGCTCTAATTTTATTAAATTTCTAGTTTTAATTGCGTAGTTAAGTACAGTAACTTTATTTCTTACTGTGAGTATACATCAGAAAAAGTAGTTGTAATTGCTTTATTTTAAAAGTATTCTTTTCATATTTCTTCATATTTTAATAGTTAAAATTTTAATATATCAAATTATATATTTTTATATATTAATATCAAATTTTACTCGTCATATTTTATTGGTAAATTTTTAATACTTAATTTCATTTTTATTAAACTGATGACAAAATTTCTTATTAAAATGTAAGTTCTGAATTGAATTTCTACTAGCATATTAAAGATGTACTTGACGAAAAGTTGCTATAGAACTAAAAAAGAATTTCATTTAAAATTGTTTCTTTTTCTAACTGCCTTTCTTTAGAAAATATCTCCCCCATAATTTAGACCGCAGTAAAGATCTCCACAGTAAACGTTATCCTCTGAACTCTTAATTTTTTTATTCTAAAAATGCTACATTAGACTATGAAATTTAAGTTTCCTGAGCTTCCTCAGCATTACAGATTTCGTTTCGGTTTTGCGTTGAAGCTATATTTTACTTTCTTTGGTTACTTTGGTAATTCATTTTTAATTCTAGTATTTTCCAACTTTCATGTTTGTATTTTTTTAAAGCTTCATATTCACATACCAAAATTAAAATTTTTCTGTAAATTATACCATAAAAATTTGTTCCACGAAATATTTCAGCAATTGTAAAATGAAGCATTTAAAATTTTCTCGTAATTTGTTTCTTTTAATTTACTCTTAAAATGTCTATTTATGTGAAATGTTTTATTTTTTTATTCAAATTTTTTAATTCATTGTGCAGCTTATTTTATACTTCCTTTTTTGAAATATGTAGTCTAAGTAAATGAGGGGATAAAGTATATATTATAAATTTGTACTGAAACATTACATAGTTAAAATTTGTGCATTATCATGTAGCAATGTATACACATAAGCCCTAAATACGAATTTAATTAGACAAAATTGCTTATTATAAAATATAAATGTGACATAAAAGGATGTTTGTAAATTATTAAAGTATAAATAGTTAATTCCTTATTCTTTTAAGTGCATAAAAATATTTTTATGGGTGGATTATATTAGGAAATAATTTTAATCCCCTTACGATTTAACAACAAATTAACAATTTATTGGGAGAATTTTCATTTTGAGTATTAAATTTGTTATGTATACATCAGATATGTTATGTAGCTTATACATTTTATTTATTTAGAGAAACAATTGCGAAACAGAGCAATTAAGTTTTTAAAAATTAAAACTCAAAATAATACAAAAATGTATTAATTTTTTTCACATAAGTTAAATTCAAATACAATGTTGCTCTAATTATTTTAAATTGTACAACCAAAAGTTTCAAGGCAAAAAATATTTCAATATATTTATTTCTTTATAACTTAACACACAGTATATAACTGAATTATAAGCAAAATGTTTCTAATTCTGATACTATATAATATAATAATGGCTCAAGATGAAGCTAAAATATATTTTATATCATTTCTACGAATGTTAATTTCAAACTATTATTTATATAATACAATAATAGTAAAAGCATTAGAAACAAAATTACTTTCATTTATTAAGTTCTTATGAAGGCAATGAGTTCATTATATATATATATATATATATATATATATATATATATATATATATATATATATATATATATATGTATATATATATATATATATATATATTAAATGTTTTGTTAGAAATTAACATACTGTCAGAGTATATCACTTAAAAATTTAGTATATGTATACTTTTAGTTGTCATTTTTTCATTACAATGCATATTCTATATATTATGAAGAATAAAAAAGAATTTTCTTTTAAATTCAGTAATGTACAGAAATTTTCTAAATCCTGATTTCTGATTTTTCAGATTAATATTTAGAAAATAATTTTGCGGAGATAGTGTGTCTTACATGCTTCATAAAAATTTATATTAAAATTAGATTTCAGTTTTAAATTTATTTATTTGTTCATAATATTTATTAAATATAAATGAGAATTATTTAGAAAAATTCCCAATTTTCATGCAAGTTTTCCAGTTTTAGCATAGTTTTATTATTTTTAATTTCAAAGATTTACAAATATTTTTTTTAAGTTTAAAGTTGCATCATTAGTAATATTACGTAGTTATTTCAAATATATGTTATAAACAATATAAGTGTTTTGAGTTTTTTGAATTTGTAATAATAAATCTATCTCATTCTCTTTGGGAATATTTTAAAAATAATATGTTATATATATAAAAAATTGAAAAATGTTTTAATTGATAAAGCGTGTACCCATATAATTGGTGAGAGAAAAAAAGCTATGTTAGGAATGATAAATTTCATATCGAATCATGCTTTAATTGATAATTTTAAATTTCTTTACTAAGGATATATAATTCAATCATCGTAGTCGATCCTAAATAAGCATAAGCCTATATTTAACTTAAAAATAAATAATTAGAATGTAAAATAATAAAAGAGATATCAAAGTAATAATGAATAAGATTATATAAGTCATATGTATAACAAGTGAAACGTGTTGCACGAACAGAATGAATGAATTGAGCAGAAATATTTATCGTCATTCATCAATGAGAACAATGCTAAGCATAACAACTAAGAAAGATATATTTTTGATTATATACCCTAATATTATCATGTACATATAATTGTGTTTGTATGCATTAACTCTGAATACCTTAAAAAAGAGGACATAACTGAAAGAGTGTGAAAATTTTGTAAAAGTTTAGGTCCTAAAGAATATTCTAATTTGAAGCATTAAAATCTTAGCACTGGGATTTGCCAGATATGCCAGCTGGCAATAAATATTCTGCTCTCATCCCTCTGAGAATCGACTTCCTTCAGTGGCAGATCTTGCTGCCTTCCATGGAAATGCAGTCATCAATCGGATCGTCAAATGATAGCTCTTTTATTGTTCCCGTGTGCGGTGCAAGAAACGGGTCCCTGTCTCGGGTTCAACGATTTTTCTCGACTCACGTTCTCACCTCTGATCAGCTTTCGGTTTCGTTTCTTCTGAAAGCGAAGTGAATCTCGACCCCAGGCGCTCCGCGTACCCTCGCACCACAACACACTCGGCTAATGAAGGCCTCGGATGTGTTGTACCTCACTGATGCATCCAGACAATGTTTCAATTTGATTGATTATTTTTTTCCTTCCTTTTTTGATCTACTTTCTAATGGCCGTCTGTTCCGATAAATATAGACGAAAACCTACTTTCATATTGGTGTCAGATCGTTTATTCCCCCCCCCCTCTTGCTTTGCCCAGCTACTGACTTGCGAACGGGTTTCAAAAGGAGAAAGGCTACATTTAGTTTCATATTCATCGGCATTAAAATTCATATCAGGACCATTTCGTGCACTTGGGTATTAATACTGCTTATTTTAGAAGATATGAATTTTTGTTTGCTTATTTTGGAAATTTAAATTTTATGTTCTGCCTTAGGTACATCGATTTCCCGTTATAACAATTTGCGAAACATTTTAGGCTGCTGTGTTTGAGATTTTGTATTTGTAATATTTATTTACATATGATTAAAATATGCTATATGCATTTAAAGTAAGCGTTCTAGAGATTACAAAAATTTTGTAGCTTTCTCAAATCAAATTTTTTAATTTCTCAGTGAGATTGTGGAAGAAGTCACTGGGTTTTTTATAGTGACGCAGAATGTGTGTGTGTAATTAAAATTTAAGTATCTATATATATAAAATGCAGAAATTCAAATATTAATTTTTTTCCATTTTTTTTGTTAAGAAAGAATAAATTTATTGTGTATAAATTATGTATAATGAGTTTCTAACTCATGTATAATAAATTTCTAAGTCTAATCAGAGTTTATAAATACACATAGATTAAATTTTCTTGAATATTTAGTGATAATAGTTGTTAATTTTGAATATCAATGAAGCTGTCTAAAGAATGCTTTATGTTATTATGAATATTAAAAAAGTCTTTTTCATAATTTCCAATATATTTACATTTTTTTAATTTTCTAAAAACTTAGATGGTTTTATTTTAGCAAAATTTCACGAACAAAATTGACTAACAGTTTTGGAATACTATATATTACATTATGATTATTGACACTGACATAAACTTATCTCACTTCTCTGTAATTATATTCTAATGTGTATTTCATTTATCAAAACAATTTTTATTCAAATCAATATATATTACAAAGTCAATTCAACTTCATTGATCTGCTCTATTAAAGTGACTGCTTTAATGAAATTCGTCAAATAAATGAAAAGATACAGTTGTCTTCCTTCACTTAAATAAAAATATTTCGGCTATGTATCTGCAATATGAATTTTATGTAACGATCTTTAAGTAGATAAATCGACCAAAACCAATGCATAAAGTCAGAAAGCAGGACTATTTGAGATTTTCCTTGTGATTCTGAAAAAACTAAATCATTGGTAATTTCAAAATAAGTATCATAATTGTGCCTACTACTATTCGGTTATTTTGAAGTCTCTTATGTGATGTCAATGAATCTTTATGTAGAGGAATGTTGCATGATGGGAGGAATTCTGGAGCCTTTGCTTCTCTTTATGCTCAATTTAAATTAAAATAAAAATTAAAAAAAATTGAAACTGACGTCTAAAACTCCTAAGTAAGTCTATTCAGATTTTTAATAACCGAGGCTGGAATTTTGTAAAATGATTTTTGGAGAAGCTCTGTGTGGGAATGATTATAAAAAAAATAAATAAAACCCAGTGCGAATTCATGAAATATTTTTACAGCTGGCTAATACTCAATCACAGCACATCCTATAGATCATTATCTATCAAAATCATATGTCTAGTTCAGGATTATGTATTCTGAAACTTTACATTTCAAATGATTTAGTTACCAACTTTTATATTAGTTTATGTACATACTTATTCTCGTATTCTAACTTTCATCCAGGAATTGAAATCTGTGAAATATGGAAGTTAATGTATCAAAACAATACAAAAGATTATTTCGCCAACAAACGACATGGATGATACCCAAACTATTTTTCTACTTTATTCAAGATCAGGAATTCTTTGTTCTTGAACAAACATCTGGCCCTCCTGTTCGTACAAAATTATCCAAAAGTACAAATAAATGTATAAAGTTTTTAATACCATAATGTATGATCATATGAATTTTAATGGTATTTTATGCATCTAACTATTTGATAAATTAAAACTATGATATAAAAATTATAAATGTGTCGTTCTTAGCACAATTATAATTTATCATACAGGCATAAGATACATTTGTTTAGTATACCATTGAAAGATTGTTCATAATATTTTTTATAAAAAAATTAAGTGCTCTGGTTTTTATTTTATGCATGTTTGATTACTGAGATGACTTTTTGATAAAAGTATAAATGATTGATTAGGATTTAAAGTATAGTATTCTAAGAAATATTGAGTTTGTATCGATTTATTTCTCTCCTGAAATACAGATGAAGAAAATAAGACCAATAATAAGAAATGGAAAATAATGCAATTAATTTTGGCGTAAATTTTAAAATATATGGATAAACTTCTATAAATTCTGTAAGAAGAGTGTTTCAAAATGAAAAACATTCTTTTTACCTTTGAGTGTCATATATGTGAGATCTAATATAGAATTGAAAAATTAACTACATTAAATTATTAACTATTTCAACAGACTAAAGTCGTAACTTTTTAGAACTCATAAATTTAAAAGGGCTAAAGAATATTTTTATAAATACTGAATTTTAAATCCTTCCTTTTTACATAAGATTACAATTATATAATTGCATATCAAATAAAAATTAGAATGCTCCATATATTATATATTTTTTCCAAATGATCTCATATTATATGATAGTGTTTAGGGAATGGTTTCATCTAAGTCGATTTCCTTTGGTTTACGAAAGGAAATCTCTTCTAACGTATACAGAGATTAATAATTATAAGCTAAATGAGCTTTCTGCAGTGTTCCATTGGGGACTATCAATACATAAAATTCAAAATATCTTAACTCATAAAGTGGCGAAAATATGGGATAGGAAAATAACAAAGCATTTTATCGTATACTTAAATGTAAAGTTTAAAAAGTCACATTATTTTTAAATTCTGAATTTGGGCTTTTATAAGTGAGAAAACATTCTTTACTTTATTTCTTGATTAAGATACATGAATTTTGATTGAATGCAAATTTATCACCTGAAGAGAATAAATTTTTCATAAATATTTCTTACGAAGAAGATATAAAATGATTACTTATTTATTTATTAATATTTAATATACATAGTAAGTTTTTATTAGAAATACTGCTCAAGTAGCACTTAGCCAACAGTTAAATTAAAAGAATTGACAGAAAGGAAGTAAATATTTCCCTTTTTCATTTGCATAGTAAAGATGAAACTATATAAAGCTGAAGACTCTTCCTCCAAGTTCTCGAAAGACTTGTTTTACCTTTCTCAAACTGACATCTAATATAGAGTTATTTGCTTTTCAAGTTCTCTGAGAAAATGTTCAATACATCCTCTTACTTTTACAATCATAGTTTGGAATGATGTTCCGTGACTGAAGTCTTCTCATGACTCTACTTATAGTAAAAAAAGAAAAAATGCAAATTAAATTATCACCATATTTTTATTTTTTACTCAGATATATATATATATATATATATATATATATATATATATATATATATATATATATATATATATATATATATATATATATATATATATATATATATATATATATATATATATATATATATATATATATATATATATATATATATATATATATATATATATATATATATATATATATATATATATATATATATATATATATATATATATATATATATATATATATATATATATATATATATATATATATATATATATATATATATATATATATATATATATATATATATATATATATATATATATATATATATATATATATATATATATATATATATATATATATATATATATATATATATATATATATATATATATATATATATATATATATATATATATATATATATATATATATATATATATATATATATATATATATATATATATATATATATATATGTATGTATATATATATATCTGTATGTATATATATATATCTGTATGTATATATATATATATATATATATATATATATATATATATATATATATATATATATATATATATATATATTGTATATATATATGTAAATGTAAATAATTTAATAAATTGCTGATTTTCAATTAATTCATATTCGCTATGTATTCAAATAATTTTCTAGTGTAACTATAATTATTTATTTATACAGTTATGCTATTTTTGATTATTATTATATTTATTTTGTAGTCATTGTTGTATAGCTATCTCTCTCTATATATTAATAATAATAATAATATTGTGAAGATGTAAAGAAAAGTTTGAGCTTGGGATGTGTCAACAAGTTTTTATAAATAAGAAAACATAAAAATCAAGTTTGTGTTTCATAAATGAAACAATTGAAACTATTCTAAAAGAGAGGAGAATAAAATTTTGTAGTTTGAGCTATAATTTTTCAGTGATATTGATTTAATACTATAGTTTTTATTTTATACTAGAATTTGTTCTTTTCATAAGTGATAACATTTTATTTCTGACGTAACATACTGTACACCAATGTGCATTTTATACCTCATTATTTTTTTTGTTTTTACTTGTATAAACATGCTTCCTTAAATTTTATTCTTTTTTATTTTTATACAAAAACTTAATAATACATATATAAGTACATAATGTATACTTTCATAAACCTTGATGTTTAATACCAGAATTATCTTTTGCAGTGTAACCCATAGTTGGATTAAAGTATTCGATACAAACACGAATCTCGATATCAATAGACTGTTAGCACGAAAAGTTTCATCGAAGAAAATAAACTCTATATAAGGTAAAAGAAATGTATGCATTTCATATCTATATATTTTAATGTTGAAATTCATGCTAAAACCAAAAAGATGTAAATATATTTCAATGTATTCGTATTTATATTTAAACAAATATGAGTACTGTAAAGTAGCATTTTACAGGGTAATCAATTATTGAACAATCGATTTTTTTATATTTTCTTATACATCAATCTCAAGTTTTGTTATCTTAAGGAATTAACAAGATTAAATAGAAATGGATATTAATCGGAAATAAAATCCTTTATAATGTTTATAAAATTGAACGAAATAATATTTTTGCATTAAGTGTCTTAATTGAAGTTTCCCTTATTCGATACCAATGTTTGTTGAATAACGCGATTAAAGTGTGTGATGCAAAATGTCTATTCTCATACGTGTTTGACAGATACTTGGGTAAGTTTTAGTGTATATCTTCGAGTTTCCTTTATTGTGACACGTTAGCAATTCTTTTAGTAGATGTAATTTGCACGTTAAACTTCTAATGGCACAGATTATTAATAGTTCCCTTAAATTTTAGAAATTATAAATAAAAGATTATTTTTAAATAAAAATACAATCCTTAACTTATTTTGAGTTACATGAAATGTTTGAATGAATAAAAAAGGTAATCGATATTTTTTATTCATTTTAGAAATGTTATAATTATTTATATTTTACCACAGGAAAAAGTTTTTGTATTACTTAATAATAGTAAAATTAAATAATTACAATTGCTGAAAATAAGAACACAAACATACTAAATTCATATTTGTTTATAGTAAGGAAAGTGAAAGTAAAAGTTATAAATACTTATAAAAATACTTATAATAATAATTGATGTATTATTGTTAAATTTGAACAAGGTTGTGTATATTCGATTTCTCATTTTCATCAATAATTCAGTTTAGATTTGAATTTCAAAATGTAAGCCCAAACAAAATTGAACTAACAATTATTTTGCGAATCCTATTTAAAATTTATAAAATCTGAATGGAATATAAGGCAATTTAATGTCTTCAGTATACCAAATGAATTAAATTCTGAATACAGAAAGTGATAGCTGAATTCAGGCTCGTTTAACTGAGATGTCAAATGGGAATAAGATAATCCGATTTTAAAATGTAAACCACACACAGCTATTTGTTATTCATTCTTGAAGCGTTTCCTTCATCCAGAAAGATTTCTTTTCTCAGCAATGCAAATCTTCATCGTTCATAAATAGGTCGCATGCTGAGCGTCAGTGTGAGGCTTTGGCTCTTTGAAATTTTTCCCACGCAGTTATCGCAGAAGGATCATTTCACTCATTTTGCAGGATGCGATCGAAATATGGGGCGCACCCTCGGTGCCGGTGAGATATTTTTGATACGCTCCTCTCTGGGTATATTAAGTCATCATACGGATATCCTTTTCCCAAACTCGGTCACAGATGAAGCGTTACATTCTGGCTCGCTTCACTAAAGCATGTAATAAATTGATGCAAGTTCAAGTGCACACCTATCCAGCAATAAAATTATACCTTTGGAACGGTACGACCCAAGCAGTTTGAAATCGCTAGAGAGAGACAGTTATTCGTTCTGTGGGTTTGTCAACAATATTTCTTAACTAGTACTTAGTTGCATTTTGTTGAATAACTTATCCAACATCATTCATACAAGGAGGAAATTGTTCTTTCTAAGCATTAGTCTAAGAATAATAGAGGAAAATATATTTTCAGTCATATACAAAGAACTACTTCCATAATTTATACCTCCATCGATTGAAACCGATTAGAAAGCAAATCGGAGCACGAATTACATATACACCATACGGGAAATAAAGGAAACATTTTTATATTTAACACAGAGTTCTTTATACTTATTCTATATTGCTCAAAAACAAATACTCTGGAAAGCATGATTGGTAATAGTTATCTCTCAATTTTATTAAATTTAATCTGATAGTGTAAAAGTTATGAAATTTTTCAATTTTATAAGATAATCAAAAATATGCACTGGAAATTGATTTTTTTTTAAATTTAAGATATCAGACATTTTTATATAAGATGCGTAAAATATTATTTAGGACGATAAAGTACAGGGTGATCTTTTTTAAAGTGACAGTGCTTGGAGCACCCTGTAGTGCGATCTAATAGCCGAAATAGTGCCAAACTTGGTATTTAGACTAACCAAAACATGGGGAAAAAAATTACCTAGTTCCAAAAATCGCCGCTAGGGCATTTTGTGGCGCTTTACAATGTATTAAATGTGAGAAAAGGAAAATACAAACACATACAATCACACTATTATATTATTAACTTTTATTTACAACCTTAACTTCCCCGGTGAGGAGTTAGACCACATTCAATGTGAGTACCGTTCTCAGGAACAACACCGTGCCTTCTGTTCTCAACGTTCTCCACAGCCGTACGTAACATATCACGAGGAATATCCCGCACTGTCTTTGTTTTGTTGTTCTTTAGAATAGACAAATTTTATACTCCAACAACATAAACGCACGTTCCGGTAACGTGATAGGCATGGCCACTGGATCTCATTTACTTTAGCTGAGATTATTTGTCATAGCTGCCTACCATTTGCTTTTATAGCCCCTATTGCAGGCACTGTCGTTGCACAACATTTTCATTTTTCTTTGAAACTCGTTTTTTTATGCTAATTCTCATTATTGTAAGCTATATCAGCACCACAAAATATCCTAGCGGCCACTTTTGGAACTAAATTTTTTTAGAGAATCTTTTTTCCCATGTCTTAGTTGGTCTAAATACCAAGTTAGGGGTCATTTCGGCTATATTAGATCACGCTACAGGGCCCTCCAAACACTGTCACTTGAAAAAAGATCACCCTGTATTTAACTATTTCGTTTTCATTTCATAATTTTTTTGAGAATTTTTTTTGATGATTGAGATTGAAAATATTTAAGTAATTCAACTTCAAAGAAAGTATTTTTAAAATTCCAATGTCATTACTTTTATTTTTGATTTGTAATAAATAAAATACTCGTTACAAATTGTTTACAAAATTACATGTTATGTTTCACTTAAGTATTATATTATTACAATCATAACTTTTAATTCTCCAAGTTTTGATACCAAGTAAATATCTAAGATACTATCTGAAATTCATTTATACATCTGTAAAGTTGATTTTATTAATATATTTGAGTATGGATCTAAAAATCCAACAACTTTGCGTTAAGATTATGAAAATATATCTGCTATTTATAAACTGATAATATGTGTTTATTTTTTTCTAATGTTTAGTAATCGCATCTTAAATGTTATTAATTTAGTCGAATCAATTACGATTTTGTAGTTCTGTTTATATAACTTTATTTTGCTAGAAAATTTTAAAAATTGCTTACTTATAAAGACTATTATAATTTATCACTTAAATGAAAGGAAAGAAAAGTTCGTTATAAAGAACTTTAACGAAGGTAATTAAATAAAGACAAACAACTAAAAAATATGTCTTAAAGTATGGCGAGTACCAACATTTTTTGTATCTCATGTACTTTTTCACTTAAAATTTAAATTTCTAAAATCATAGTAAAATTTTTTACTAAAAACTATAAGCATTTTTGTAAAATTACTGATATAAAATGCATCGATAATTAGAATAAAATAATATATGTGACTATTTATTTAAAATACGCACCCATACACAAAATAAATGTCTATAAAGAAAATATATATGTTGCAATATTTAAATGTTGTAAATTCAATAAAATTTATTTTATCATTGCAACATAGTTAAATTTATTTAGTATTACATACTTTTTTTATTTTTGTATGATATTGCCCCATCTTGTATAAAATAGTTATGAATTTTTTACATTCAGATGTAGATAACGGCAAGATGAAAGTAATCTATATTTTGAGCCAAGATATATGTCAGATTAATTGCCGAAACATATAAGGAATTTCTTTTCGTATAAGTTTATCATTAAGAAATGAATAAACATTTTCCTGCTAGATTCATTTCTGTATCCGCATCACAGGCATTCAGTTTCCCAAGAAAGAAATATTTAAAACAATAACTGTTGTTTTCACTTTGTTCCCTTAGAAATATTCGTGCAATAATATTTCCTGTGAGAGAAAACATTTTCAAGCTGTCTTGCAGGAATATTTTTGCATAGATATTTCGTTTGTCTTGTTCGGAATAAAGTTTTTGGAATATTTTTATAATTCTGCGAGAAGGTCGAGTAATCAAAGTTTTATCTTCGGAAGTTAACTAGTATTTATATAGAAAAAGTTGTAGATGATACGTTATTTCGACGCTTAAATAGCTCGTTGTACTTTGTATTATAAAACATAAAATGAAATGCCCCAAAACTGTGCGATAATGGATCTCATTTTCATTCTCACATGTAATTCCATTTATATTCATATGTAATTGTATAGGCATAATTTTCACAATATCCAGTGATACTTCATATAAAACTCGTGACATTTATTCCGTTTCAAAGTGTTCCTGATAATATGAACCGATGATTGAAGAGACCAAAGAAGAAAATGGTATGAAAACTCTGTTTATTCTCTGATATCAGTTTCTTTAAAGTCACATATTTGAAAACAAGAAAATTCCAGCATATAATGGGGGATATTTTTATCAAGATGGCTGGACTAAATAAGATTCTTGAACGTTAATTAATTTCAAAAAACGTCGTCATTAAAATCTAGTTACCAAAATCTTGTCGATTTTTACAGATCTTGCATGGACCATTAATAACCTATTTAGCCTTCTTTGTAAATTAATTCTAAAAGCAAGTCTAATTATGAAATAATGTTTTTTATTAGTATAAAGAAATAATAAATATGAATAAAAGTTGCTACGTGATTTGGAATTTTTTATCTCCAATTTTGCATTATTAGTAATGATTACTTTTACTATCTTGCCACTGCACATTGCAGATATCCTCTTGACAAATAGCTCCAAGTGTACACAGATGGCTCAGCAGAAGGTGCTTTTTAAAACAACTGGAGTATATTCAAGTTATGCTGTTGGGAAATATTATGACTGTGAGAAAGCTTGAATGTCATTGGCGTTCGTTTCTTCTTCTTCTTCTTAAAATTGAGTTTGTATGTCATTGGGCACCTCTGTTTTATCAGCATTTTGTACCATTAACTCCAAACCCAATGTTTCCTAGTTCCAGTTGCTCGGGTCACCCACTTTTCTAATAAAGTCTGATAACCCTTTAATGGAGTCTAGGTGTAACTCTCTAGTATGGATGATGCCTAAAGAAGTTAATCTAGGGAGGGCAAGAGCCTCACATTCGTAAATGACATGCTCTGCCGTTTTCTCTTCCATATGACATTTCCAGCAGATAAGGTCTTGCTGAAACAGTCCCATCTGGTCAGAAAGTCAGTCATGCTAGGAATATCTTCCTGACTTTCACCAGAAGAAGATGGTTTAGAGGTCATTTCTACCTCAAGTGAAGGATTCATTGCTGCCCCATTACAAGACAGCCTCTGAGTTCACTTGTCTTTTTCAGCAAGGTCTACTTTAGAGGCTTCACCTGCAAATTTGGCATTCGTTTAATTGGAAAGTTTTTCTAAAGACAATATTGTGTTTCTGATGCATTCTCAAGTTTTGTCATTTATAAACTCAAGGTGTAATGAAAACAGTTCATTCTTGTAGATTGAAGTTAATTGAATTTAAAAAGTGTAGGAAAAGCCCTCCAGTGCAGCCATTGTGGAAGCGAGCGGGCTGATGAGCTTGCTACAGCGGGATCTCTCGTGTCCGTTGTCCTTGCGTCATTTTACAGTAAATTAAAAATTAATCGAGCCTTCTTGTGTAGTGATGCAGCTGTGGGTAAGAGGTGGAGTGCTTTTTATCACAACAAAAGTAGTAGAATCCTCAGTTCCCTTCCTCGATCTGTCGGAGTTGCTTGCTTTCGTTTGCTTACTAAACATAACTGTTTTCAAAAGCAGTCAAATCTTATTGATGTTAAAGACCTCTGTGCCACCCAAGAGACGTGGAGTGGGGAACTGCTGCCCCATTGTTTTAAAGTTTCTTAAAGACCTACCTAGAGACGTTAATTTTAATTTTTTTATGCTTTATCCTCACTTTATTGGACTCATTGTCAACTAATGGAAAAGATGCCAAAAATTCGTGTAGAATAAAAAAGCGTTTACAATTAATAATATTTTAAAAAAAGGAAAACATATTTAATGAAAACGGTCATAAAATGAATCTAGAATTAATCTCAATAAGCAAAATTATCAGCATTATAACTAGAAAGGACATTAAAAGTTCTAACATCTTAAATTCAGTTGGCTCAAATTATACATTTCAGCTTGTACAGTTAAAACAAACTATAATAGAGAAAATTATACATTTTTGACGCTTTTTAGTTTCAAAGTGGGTGAAAGAATTTTTTCTTAGCTTGGAAAAATTCTAAAATATTTCGAAATTACTTAAAAAATGTTCCAAATTAAGTATTTAAAATTTGTAGACAAATTATAGTCTTTATTAGGTTTCCTTAAGTTATTTGTATCTTTCATACGTGAAAGAACAACTAAAGTTTTATTCCAATGGAAGAACAAAAATTTCTATGAAAGTGATCTATTATTACTAAATTTCCAACTTTAAGATAAAACAATTACATTAAAAGATTAAGCCTATTCATATAACTAACAGTGATACTTATGAAGTCATTAATAAAGTTAAGATTTGTAAATTATATAAATTAATAAAAATTTAATTTAACAAATCATAAATAAATGGTTTTTCATTTTGTAAATAAAAATTCCTTTTTTTGTGGCTCTACTTAATCTCAAAATGTTTGGAACTGCTTTTGGAATGCTTCAAGTAATTCTGTGTTTACAGAATTTTCCTTTAATTATGTTTGTTAATAACATAGTTTATATACTTAAAAATTTGCTTATTATTTGTTGATGTCACTTCTGGGAAAGAATAATGATTGTATTTAGATTCTTAAAGGGAATTAAATTTGGTATATTATTATTGCAAAAGCCATCATTTTTTGTTCAATATTATAAATACATGCTTTGTTGTGACTGTTCAGAAAGCAAATTCCAGTTTTAATTAAATTTTTTGTTATTGCCAGTTTACTGTGTTTAAATACAGCTGGCAGCCGAATGGTTCGCGCTCTTGCCTTCGGTGCAGCAGTTCATGGTTTCGAATCCACCTTGTGTCTGGATGTCTGCAGGGGTTCAGAGTCCACTTTAAACAGCAGGTCTTGGTCTAATTATTCCTCTTATCCAAAAAATGACCGCTTAACGACAAACAAACAAACGCTGTGTTTAAATGGACCTCAATCAAAAAAATCCTGAATGGTTAAACTTCCGATTTTTTTTATGAAACAGTAAGTATTTAATCAATATCTTTATAATATTTTAAAAAATGCTTAAAGAAAATATTTTTTTCACACAACATTATTATGATCTTTAAACTATAATGATTTAAGTATGTGGAGTAAAAATAAGAGAATATGTAAATATAAATTTCCCTCTGTTTTATTTTCGCTTCTGTCAAGAATTTGTTCTGAAGATTTTGAAAAGAAATGAAGAAAATGAAATTCTCATATGTCCTATTTCACGAATCTTGCTTTAGAGTTAAGTTTATGTCAAATATAAAAACTGTGGTTTATATATATAATATGTATTATATATAATATATTGTAAGGTTCGAAGTACATTGTTGTATTATGCATAAAAAGTACGAAGACTACTCCGGTTCGGTTTGTTTTTTCATACAAGGCCTATTAAGAGCAGGAGTACAATTTAAAGAAGATTCCGAACCACCACCAACATCCAAGCCTCAAGAGGTATTCAATCCACGAACTGTTCTATTGTTATCTCAGGCAAACAGTATCCATATTTTCTGCAGACCATCAAAATATTTGTAGGAATTTCCAACTAGAGTGAATGTACTCTTGAATACCTGCAGATAATCAGAAACAAGATTTATGAAATATGCATAAACATTTTAATCTATTCTTGATTTTGAGGAAGAAATTAGTTTTTAATAAAAAAATTCAATAATTTAGGAATTATAAAATTGGATAATGCATTCATATTTTATTTAAACAGGTTTAGATTATCAATATTCTTAATATTTATTTTATTACATTACATATATTCAGACTTGTATGATTGATTCTTGAGATCCGCTTGTAAGTCTTCGTCGATAATAGGACAAATAGCACAATGACAGATGTACAACCACAGAAGAATAACGAAGAAAACACCCAGGGCCACGGTGGGAATCGAACCCACACTCCTACGCTCTCAAGAGATTAGCGGTGATGCTTTAGACCACTCAGCCACGGAGCGCACATATTCTTAAATGTTTTATTTTCATTCAGGGCAAATATAATGCCAAATAAAAATTCAGAAATTATTAAAATTGTCTTTTTTGTATAAAATTATATTTATTTATGCCGTGAAAAAATGCATGGTTATGTATAGTAGTTTAGTAGTATACGGCAAATTTCCTTTTTGGACCTCTTGCCTTCGATTCAACAGCTCGTGGATCCAAATCCCGCCTTGGGTTTGGATGTTTGTAGTGTGGCCAGGAATCTACTTTAAGCTGTAAGTCCCAGTTTAATTAGACCTCGTTTGTAGAAAATTTATCGTTGAGTGACAAACCAAGGTGTTTCTTTTTGAGCTCTATGTTGGAATGGTTTTAACTCACATTGAAGTATGGTATTTTCTAGCAATTAAACTGTTTGTTGCCAGTGAGAAAAGTGCAATTTAATAAGATGTTTCCTTTAATCGTATATAAAGCCTTTCGATTAATTCCAATGTCTATTAGCTTACGAAATATTAAAATTGATATCCTCCTTTTAGATATTGTTATATAATTCTAAATATCAATCTTTAAATTCCTTTTCACATTTGATTGCTTACTTTATTACTTTTGTAACACATACGTTTAAATATGAATTAAAATACTTGTATTATAGTCAACAATAATTTAAAACAATAATTTTCGAAACAGTATATTATTAGTGTATTTTATAAATTACATAAACTATAGCAAAGGTTAATACATCCGTTATCACCAAAAGTAGTATAGATTCTTAATTATTAATTCTATTGAACTATTTTTTCGGTAAACCGAAAACTAAATCTTAGTATATTTTAATTTAATCGTCATTGATTATCATTAAAATTTGAATTATTACAATTTCTAAGTATATGTACTTCAATGTGTGTTTAAAACTTTTACAATAATGAAGAGCATCGTTTCAAACTATTCATTGATAAAATTTATGAAAAATAATTTTATAAAGCATGAAATACACTTAAAATTTTTAATTTCATTACTTTATGCTTAAAGAAAACATTTTTGATTATAACACTATATCTAGAAAAATTAAATTTTTTACTATCTTCAGTAATAAAACCAGAAAGTCAGAAAATTCATTTTTATGAAATCTAGGAAATTTATTTCAGTTTTGTATATAATTTTACATTTATGTTTGCATTTATTTCAAGGCGTCTCATCTAAGCTTTCAGAAAGAAAGGGTACATTTAGATTACTTGGAATTACACAGGTATGTTGGACCAAAAGCTATTTATTTAAGCAAAATAGGATTTCTATGAGATGTTGGTATTTCGACCGTACTTGCTTTAAAATTTCATTTTGCGAGTGAACTGAGCCAATATGGGATCACAAGATAGCAGTGAAAGTGATCCGTTGTTGTTTTTGCTTATGACACTTTGATAAGCCAAGCTCACTATGCGAATTCAAGTCAGTAGGGTGCGTATTTCGTTTAACAAGAGCATCATGAAAGTACGACTTTGCTTTAAGCTACTCCGATAGATGGCGCCACCAGAGAATCCAATCCCTTTATTTTGACATTGATCTGAAGAAGGGGGAGGAAATGTGACGGAATTTGGTTATTCTATGACATTCCTGGCGTATCTTGAATTTCACGGGCAGTATCCATGGTTCATGCAATAAGGTTTTCATTCAACTTCCTTTAAAGTGTTATGAAGATAGTTCCGACTTGACTTTTCTACATGGATCTCAGCCATAGGTGTACTCTGCTTCTCTTGGAAGTTAAATTCTCTCTTTTATTGAATGAATGAGTTTTGATAATGAAAATAAGTGAGCAAATAAATGACTGCGTAATTGCTTTCTTTTTGAATAAATTTTTCTGATGCTTTTGTTTAATTCATTGTACATATGCTCGTCAATTCTTTATCTCAAAAAGTCATTTTAATCCGGCAGTATTTCTTAAAGCTTTATATTTTGCTAATTTTATGTTATTTCTAAAATTTTTCGTTTATTTTTCAGAGGAAAAATATTTCAGTATTAATCCCAATTTTCAGAATATTAGTCTTCTAAATCTGTAGAGTAATAATTACATATTAATATAATTCGATTTAACTATCAGAAGAAACGTCACTTGTATGCATAACTACATGAATACTTTTAATTGTAAATAAATATTTACAAAATTAAAGTAATATCTCATTATTTTTTAAACTATTTCTGAGTCAGTGTGAAAGTTAGATATCTGATGCTTTCGTGAGGTCAATACAAGGAGCTGCTTGCAGGAAGTTTCCTTAACGAGGTCGAAAAGCTGTTTATAGGAGAGGAAAACGTTTGATTTTCATTCCTAGATAAGTTTCCTCATCTGACATAACATTCTGGACTACTTGTTCTAATTTAACAATTTTGTTTTGTCCTTACTTACATTTTCTTCTCACTTTCTACCAGGGAAACGAACAGCAGGTGTGTTTAGCAGACCAGAATAGAAAGTGTGCGCGTGATGGGAAAAAAATGTGAAGTAGAACGCGTTGCACAATATTTCCGCCCTCTTGTTGGGCAATGATTGGTCATGAGAAATAGGATCTCCGATTTATTTCAGGAATGTTGACGAGTTGCAGAAAAAGAGAAAGTTTTTGCTTTTATGACCCAAATCTGAAGTAAAAGTTGACATTTCTAAACTGAAGGGATGTTTTTGATCATTCACTTTTACCAACCATCTTTTTATTGCATAATAGTTTAATAATAGCCCTTTATTTTCGTTTTAATTTGGTTTAAAATGACCGCATCTGGTTAGGTAGCTATTGTTTAAAGCTCTCTTTTGTTTTAATTAAAAACATGACGGACGCTATTATCTTAAGGAATCATATGAGTGTGGTTGGAAAAGTTGGTGTCCCTTTTTCTTAAAATTTCTACCATCATATATTTAAGAAAACTTGAAAAGAGGTAAAGGAGTTAAATTGAATTTTAATTCTGTCCGAAAAGTTAACTATTTATAGCAATAAATCGTACTTATTTGTACACTGCTTTCAGATTTCATTGATGTATTGTTTTAAAACGTTTCATAGATCATTGTGCTATTTTAGGAATATCCATGTTAATAAAAGAGTTTATGGTTCATTTGTGTATTATATCGTAAGTAATAATTTTTTATTTCTTCACTGTCTTGATGTTACTTTATAGCACATTAATTTTTTACTTTCTATTTGTAAAACAAAAGGGTATTAAATTATTTCTTTTCCTTATTTACTCTATTATACTTTTTATAACGATGTACTTAAGCAGTTTTAGTTTGATATATTTGGTATCTAATTTGCTTCTCTAAATGACATGAGTTTGGTGCATTACGTTCTATTACCTGGAAAGAATTTGAATTAGCATAAGTGTTGGAGCATTTCCTAAAATTCTTAATGCATTTTACTATTATGTTAGAAGTACTTTAATTTTGATATTGCATATGATAACTTATTAAGGGAAACAAAAGAAAACTGATATATACAGTCAATATATATACAGTTAATTAGTAATTTCCAACTGAAATTACAAATTAACTGTATATATGTATACTGCCTTAAATAATAAATTGGGCGCATATCAGGTTTTTAAAATCAATAATCTCTGAGACACACACACAACTTTATAAAATTAACAGTATGAAAGTTAAATAAAATGTTAAAATTCTTTTATGAAAAATAGGTATTACTTCAAAAATGCTGCAATGATCAAATCAATTTATATATAAGGACGTTTCTTATATTTATTTTGCAATTTTTAAAAACCATTAATGACTTTAAATGTGTGCATCAAAAAAATTTTATTAGAATAGGAAATCAAAAAATAATATTGTATTTTTTTTTAATTGAAAGTGGAAAAGATAGA
The DNA here is from genome assembly GCA_037975125.1 of Latrodectus hesperus. NCBI lineage: Eukaryota > Metazoa > Arthropoda > Arachnida > Araneae > Theridiidae > Latrodectus > Latrodectus hesperus. The sequence continues at coordinate 40,771,769 of CM075856.1, read as the reverse complement.
CACATGCCTGACTCTTAACAGTAATTTTCGGAAATATTTTTATTTACGTTTTATTATTTAAAATATTTCTGTAGAGAAAAATAATATCATTTTGTTTTTGATATTTCTGTTATTATGATATTGATTTGATTCATTAGGAACTTTTTATTGTATTTGACTCTTGCCTAATATCCTTATTTCATTTTATTAAATTTAAAAACTTACTTTCTTTACAACCGCTTAGCATTTGCTTACATTTTGTTAAGAAATAATTTCAGTAATTATGAAATGGAAAGAAAAAAACCTTTCATAATTTTCAAAACCAAAAATTAATAGACTTCAGACCATTTTCATGCATTGAACACATATAATTTTTATAGTCATTTATATAAAAATTTTCATGATTGGAATATAAATTATTTAAGACAATTTTAATGCAGTTATAAAATGTTCAATGATTGTAACTTTTAGTATTTAGTGTTTTTTAAGAATGACCGAAAACTTTGCCTTAGGCCATTATAGAAAATCACTAAAATAAGATAATTTTTTTAAATAATGAATAAAATATTCTGTTATTTAAGAAGAGTTGATTTAACTTTCTGCCCACATTTATCTCCCGAAATCTTAAAAAATCCTTTCTTTAAACATTCTTTATGTCTTTGAAATCCCATCTAGCCATTGTACACAATATTTATGATGATAGCTGGAACCTTCTTTGCAATCACTTCGATAAACTTAACGTTAAATTAAGAATATCAAAATATGTATTCTTATATATTGCTTGCTAGATAATAGATCCTTCAAAATGTCAATCGCATAACTCTACGGAACTTAATAAATCATACTGGTTTTTTTCCTTTTTTGGGCAATAAATATTGGGCAGATTTTCTGAAACCATGAGATCATTAAATTTACCATCAAATTACCATTACAAATTACCATCATGTGTGAAAAAAATAAATAGGCTTCAAGATGAATTATAAGCACACAAATGATTCACGAATAACGTTTTCATATGTGGTTATTGTTCAACACAGGAAAGTAAGACTAGAGCAAAATAGAATCCTTGTAAGTGCTGAATTCATGAAGTTTATAATTACTGATTAGTCGCGCGCACGCGCACATTAATGGGAATCCCATTATTACAAAAATATTTTTAAGTTTTAGACTATAAAGAGTTGGTTTTGTTACAGGAAATTTAATTTAATCTTCAGAAGAATATCCATTGTATGGTCTCATTTTTTGGAGAATAGTTTTACTTTACAACATGTAAAGTTTAAAAAAATTTGGAAAAAAAAATCTAATTATTTTTGTAATACATTACGAAAAATGAAGTTCTTTTGTGACATGAATAACAATATTGGTGCACCTAAATATATTTAAACATTTCTGTCATTAGAATCGTTATCACAACGAATCCTATATAAATGTGTCACTTGTTTTTATTATAAGTCTTTTCTATCTACTTCCTCATTCAAATTCTTCAGTTATACTTATTTAATAATGAAAAAGAATTTCTTAATATAATGTTGTAGTTTATTATTTTAGAATAAATTTTTGAGAAAATATTTTTAAAATTTTTGCAAAACCATGTCAAAAAATAAAATTTTGATAAGTAAAACTCGAATGTCAAAGGAAATCTGCTGCATTACGGCAAAAAAATAACAACTCATCATAGTGTAAATTTTGACTTTTGTATTCTTTCAAAAGCAGAATTAGTAACAGAGACATTAAGCGGAATTTCTTATTCTTTATTTGAGAATCAAATAGAAAAATAAATTGGTATGTCATGAAACTCACTTTTTGCTAATTCATTTTAAAATGTGTGAATATTTCATCCCACTATTATTGTAAAACTTAAAATGACCGAGAGATTTGTCATTATAAATTTTACTGTTTTTCATGATTTAAATGTTTTTTTATGAACAGGCTTTTCAATTCTCTGACAATTGAATACTTTTTTAAAAATGTGTACATCGGTTATTGATCGAAATTTATTTAACTTTATTTTAAAAAATGAAAATAGAATTAAGAATTGTCGTCCATTAAGCGCATCATTGAAAATCTTTAATAAAAGTTAATTGTTCTACTGTCTGATATTTTTAAGATTATTTTGAATTCTTTGTACATGTAATTTTTCAAAGAACTGAGAAAGTATTTTTATCTACAAAATTCATACTGATAAAAACAATACAGGAGTATATGAGGTCAATTGTAAGATTTGTCCATATTTTTGCAAATATATTTAATAAATTGAAAGCATCATTTTGTTTCGATTTTAAACGATGACCTGGTAAGGAAATTTATTTAATCTTTTGTCTTTATTATTAAATTATTGTTAAAATAAAATTTTAAGTTAAAATTTGAGCAAATATTTTTATTTTCATTTAGAAGTCGAAATAAAATATGTTAAATATATTACTCATAAAATAAAAAAATTTCTTAGAATTATTTATATGAAATTAAAAACGTATAGGATTATTTTGTTTTATTGTAGATTTAAATATAAAGGCATAAAAAATAATAACAATTTTATATGTAGTTATCATATACAACTCCTAAATCAAACGTGTAAACGAATGTTTCCAAATATTAAATATAAAGGAATTAGTTTTTCTCGTTTGTATAAGAATATTGTAAAATATCTATATAATACATGTATAAAAACTTATAAAAGTATACAAAAATAAGTAAAATTAATCAATATAAGATTTATATATGGGATACATGAAAATAATTACAATAGTACAATAAATATAGAGTTATTATGCGTCAGTCTTCATAGATTACTAGATCATTTTATTTAAAGTTATGTTCCCCAGAGTAAGAACCATTGCTTATAATGGTGTCAAGTTCATTAGAAATACTCAAGAAATAATAGAGTGAAGCATCAGATTATTCTTTGTTCTTCTTTTGAATTCTGTATATTGATTCCAATAAAGAAGCACCACATTTGGTTCGAAAAAAATTTACTTTTTCTCAACAAAACAATAAATATGCATAGATTTTCCTGAGGATATGCCAAAATCATCCAATATTTTTTATTTATTAAAAGAAATATCCCTTTTTTGGAGAAACATGGTAGCATAGTGGTTAGAGTAATGCATCGGCCTTTCGTCCGGAAGTATTGGGTTGGATTCCCAGTGCAGCCAAAGACGCACCGAGTACATACAATATCTACACACAGCGCCCTCTACATACGCATGCGTACTTTAGCGTATATACTTTCCTATGTGAAAAAATTGGTTTCCTGACGTATTCCCTACCTCTCCACGAAATTTGTACAAAAAGTTTTGAATCAATATATATATATATATATATATATATATATATATATATATATATATATATATATATATATATATATATATATATATATATATATATATATATATATATAACATCGACTATTTTATGAAAGCCTGTTGAAAGTTGTGAGGAAAATATCTTTAGATATTTTTATTTATAAAATAGAGCTTACCATAATGAGTTATTTTTTCAAATGTTTCAATGGTTAATTCTGTCAATTTAAGTAGAGGAAAATATTTTACAAGGCAAGCCTATGGAAAAATATACAATGCTGATAAAATTTTATTGATACAAAAGAACAAAACGATATTTTAAGAAAATTCAAAAAATTTTATTTCTTAGTGATTGAAGTAAATAAAATATTTTAGTTTATCAATAATTAATGGTAACACATTTTGATTTGCATTATTAGGTTGTTACATGCTATGATAAAAATGTTATGTTTCATTACAAAAGGCATTACATATATTTTGTCTATTCTCTACATTATCATTTATACAGTGATATTTAAAACTGATCAAGATTATAAGCATTTTTATTTTGACTTCACGGCAAAGAGTTGGTGAAATGAAAGGACATTTAGTACATATACTCCTTATTTTATAAAGCAACTAATATTAATAACAGTGTGTACAAGTTAAGTGTAAATTACTTTTTATTGCTCTGTCATTCCATAATCTTTTTTATAGGAAAAATGTGAACTTTAACTTCATTTTGATTTTATTCTGATATTACTTATTAGAAATAATTGAGCATACATTATTAAAAAGGGAAAAAAACAAGTTTTATATTTATCATAACGTACATTTTTTGTCTAAACTATTTCTGATTAAAAATAATACAAGGCATTGGTAACTAACATTTTTTATACTTTGAATGAGGAATTGCTAAAGTAAACACTTTCACTTATGAATATTTTTTTATATTCTACTAATGTATTGCAATTGGTCATTCATTAGACAAATGTGATCTTAAATTAACCAGTAAAATTATGTAACTTACAATTTATTTTATTATTTGTTATCAGGTAGGAAATTTGTTTTTATTAGTTAAGTAATAATGAAGCAAAATTTGTAAATTTGCCATTGTTTATTGCCACAGTAAATTGCCAAAAATTGAATAAAATTTATTTTCAAATGCATAATGGGGGGTAAGGAATTAAGTAAAAGACAGTCATCGCAATCTTAAATGTTAAATGAGTTTCATCCATTTATAATATTTTAAGGAGATTTTTAAGGCTTTTTTCATGTGGCTTAAATATTGTAAATATGTATTTAAAAGTTTTTTGAAACATCTGTATTTAGTTTCACAATAATAATGAATGTAAGAAAATGTTGTGCTAAGTGATAATGAGTTTTTAAATGTTCTTCTTCTTAAAAAATTGAGTTTGTATGTCATTGGGCACCTCTGCTTTTATCAGCATTTTGTACCGTTAACTCCAAACCCAATGTTTCCTAGTTCCAATTGCTCGGGTCACCCACTTTACTAATAAAGTTCGATAACCCTTTAATGGAGTCTAGGTGTAACTCTCTAGTATGGATGATGCCTAAAGAAGTTAATCTAGGGAGGGCAAGAGCCTCACATTCATAAATGATATGCTCTGCCGTTTCCTCTTGCGTATGACATTTCCAGCAGATAAGGTCTTGCTGAAACAGTCCCATCTGGTCAGAAAGTCAGACATGCTAGAGATAGCTTCCCGACTTTCACCAGAAGAAGATGGTTTAGAGGTCATTTCTACCTCAAGCGAAGGATTTATAACTGCCCCTTTACAAGATTGCCTCTGAGTTCCCTTGTCTTTTTCAGGAAGGTCTACTTTAGAGGCTTCACCTGCAAATGCAGAAAGGTTTGTTACTTCTTGTGTCTTTTCAGCCACAAGATAACAATTAAAAAGCTCAGGTAATATAAGTCCACCCAGCATTGCCTGAGTTACTGGGCAAGGCAAATTACTCTAGAAGTTCGCCAAGCAACTAGAGGCTCCGCTAAGACACCAATACCGCTGTGCCAATTAGCCCTAGGCACGGATTGCATAACACCAGGGTTTACGGGAGCTGGTTCGCGGCCTCTGATTCTATATTCAAGGCTATCCTGTAATTCCTACAGGACATTCGGCTGTCCACCACCTGCCGACGCTCTTGGTGGCTGTGCTCAAGCCCCAGGAAGGTACACGTACCCCCTGGTTCCAGGTTTTAAATGTTTCTTTTAGACATTTTCGAAAATTACATCGCAGATTTAACTTTAGGTTAAAACTCAACATCACGTTATACAAATTGTTAAATTTTTCAAACAATACAAAATTAAAGGGCTTTATTCTTAAGATTATAAGTTAAATATTAGATTTATAATGCCATAAATATAAATTATCAATACTTAGTAGAAAATTTAGTTTTCAGTGTCACAAATTCAGTATATTTCTACATCGTGTTACATTTTATCAGGAAAAATTAAATGAAAAAATAAACTGAATTTTTTGTCGAATAAATTAGAATTCATATTTTAATAATTGAAAATTAGAGAAAATCTAACGAGTATAAAAGAAAATATAATTTGCATCTTTGAACTTTGCATTAAAATTTTACAGAAAAATCAATTGCGTGAAAGAAAATTATCCAAAAATGCAATCACTGTAAAAAAGAATCTTAGAGTTTCCAAAATGTATGCTATTCAGTTTTAAACTGCTCATAGAAGCATATTAAATTCCGTTGATTTTAGAGAATAAATTTTTATGGAAACTGAATTTCTCATAATCAATTGAAATGCTTCAAAATATTTTATTATGAAATTTAACGTAAATAAATAATAGATTTTCTTTCATTCACGTTCATTCTTAAAGACGGCTGTAGGGACCCATCACGTGCTTGCAAATCTGTTAGTTAAGGATTTAAGTACTTTTTGCCATTTATTAATAACTGTACTTGGTGCATGCACAACAAATACAGCGTAAATATTTTAGATGATAACTTCAGTTAATTTGATTAAATTGATAGAAAAATATGTGGAATACTATAAAATAGAAACAAAACATATCAAAAAGAAATTGATGCAATTTTAAACTATCTTCTTCTTCTTCTTAAGGTTGGGTTTGTATGTCATTGGGCACCTCTGCTTTTATCAGCATTTTGTACCATTAACTCCAAACCCAATGTTTCCTAGTTCCAGTTGCTCGGGTCACCCACTTTATTAATAAAGTCTGATAACCCTTTAATAGAGCCTAGGTGTAACTCTCTAGTATGGATGAAGCCTAAAGAAGTTAATCTAGGGAGGGCAAGAGCCTCGCATTCATAAATGATATGCTCTGCCGTTTCCTCTTATGTTGACATTTCCAGCAGATAGGGTCTTGCTGAAACAGTCCCATCTGGTCAGAAAGTCAGTCATGCTAGGGATAGCTTCCTGGCTTTCACCAGAAGATGGTTTGGAGGTCATTTCTACCTCAAGTTAAAGATTCATTACTGCCCCTTTACAAGATTGCCTCTGAGTTCCCTTGTCTTTTTCAGCAAGGTCTACTTCAGAGGCTTCACCTGCAAATGCAGAAAGATTTGTTATTTCTTGTGTCTTTTCAACCACAAGATAACAATCAATAAGCTCAGGTAATATAAGTCCACCCAGCATTGCCTGAGATACTGGGCAAGGCAAAATACTATAGAAGTTTGCCAGGCAACTAGAGGCTCCGTTAAGACACCAATACCGCGGTGCCAATTAGGCCTAGGCATGGATCGCATAACACCAGGGTTTACGGGAGCTGGTTCGCGGCCTCTGATTCTATATTCAAGGCTATCCTGTCATTCCTACAGGACGTTCGGCGATCCACCACCTGCCGACGCGCCTGGTGGCTAGCTCAAGCCCCAGAGGGGTACGCATACCCCCTGGTTCCAGGAATTTTAAACTATGAGAACAAAAGATACCTAAAATATTTTCAAATGATTTGTCATAGCAAAGATTTATCCCAATATTTAACTTTTCTATGTAGTCTTTAAATAATATTTCCCTTTTATTTCCTCGGAATTCATGCAGATTAAATTTCTTAGAAGTCTATAAAATACAGGATATAGAAAATTATCAGAGGTTTCTGAAGTGAGGGCACATCATTCGAAAGCAGACGATGAAAATGTAATTGAGAGAAGTTGCCAGATGTCATAAACATAAGAATTTTTAGATAGTATAAGAAATATTTTAATGCCAGTTGTTTCAACAGCATAGATGATTTTGTTCACATGCGTCGCCTAGCTTGTTGAAAACGACATGTTATTATTAAATTATTTTTTTTATAAAATTATTCATATATGTATCATTGTATGCCACTAATGTAAAAGTTTGATGGACATAAAAATGTCTTTCAAACTTTTACTAATGCAACAAATTGAAAGATATTTTTCATACCTATTAAAATTTTTTTCAGATGTAAATTTATTTTTTTTTCATTTACGAGAATAAAATTAATCTAAATCTTCTTAAACACAAAAATATTTCAAACAACCTCAAAATTTTAAAACTTTTTAAGATGAATTTTTCTATACATGTTAATGAAAAAGCAGACTTTCTGTTTATTTTGAGAAGTTAAAGAATGAAATTTCTGATATATGTTTAGATTTCAAATTAATTGCTATTTGGAAGTAATTTCTCAGAGCAAAATAATATTTGCAGGGACTACTATAATAGATCATATTCTCTTTTAGAAGATATTAGGTCGGTAAAAAGAAATTCTGTGAATAAATTCAAAACTATTGTTTGGCTCTAGAATTTTTTTTAATATCTTAAATAAATATAAGCTTCAAAGTTTACTTTATTTTGTTTCTTAGGAAACTATTTTGAAGAAAAATCATAGACTTTAAATATTGTTATGAAATGAATAGTAAATTTTAAAAATTAATGTTTATTATAAAAATAATTTTAATTTTTTTTAATTTCTAAAACAAAATTTTGTATTTAATTTTTGAAAATTTTTATTCCTTACATATTTAAAAGAAATTAAAAGCAACATAAAAGCGAAACTTAATTTTTTTAATACTTGTCATATTATTTGATTATTAAAAAAATTCAGGTATTGTTTTTATATTTAAATTTTTAATTTCAAATTTAGAAAAGAAAGCTAATTAAAAGCAAGTAATATCAATTTTGTAATGAATCTCGATTTTGACAAATCTAAAATATATTTTAATGCAAATGATTATTTCTAGTTTTCTTAATAATAATACTATTTTCTTGTAAGCACAATGCATCCTTATAGAAGATTAACAAATATCAAAATATATAAAACTATTTATGTAAAGAAATATAATAAATCAAAATTTTTTATACCAGTGTTATCATTCTGGAAATAGTATGTAATTTTTTCAGCTGTAATAAATAATTTAATAAAAAATGATTAAAGAGGTTCATTTAAATTTTAGTCTTCATTCTTTTGAACGGAAAATGTATTATTTAAGTTAAGTGTATGCTATCATTTAACGTGACTGAAATTTCAATGTTATTTAAATGCATTGTTTATTTGCGTAAGCTGATTGTATTCACTGTTATAAAGCTTCTTTTTGAAAGCGACTTGCGTCGGATTTCAGAGCACCTGTGATTCAGAGAACCTGTTTGATTTACAGCTGAGTAAGTCAGCATTCATTGAGATGCATTCTTCTTACGTCACGCGTTGTTTGAACTTGTCAAGTCGCACAAACTCGTTTCACAACCCTTCATTGAGGTGAAGCACCCTATAACCATCTTTATACCTTTTATTTTTATTGCACGCTCACCATTTAGTGTAATCATCTTTAGCTCTTTTTAGGCAATAATTATGCTAATACTTGGTCTAGATTCTTAGCACCGGTGTCTTAGTTATTAATTAATAAATGTGTAGGGTTTCCTAATCTCTATAGGTTTTTACGATTTCAAAAATCTGATATTCTGTCTAGTGTAAGAGCAGAGTAATGTACTATATTTAAATTTTAATGGTATTAGAATAGATTTTTAGTATGATTTACATATAAATTAGTTTAAAATGCAATAATCTTTTTCTGTTAAATTTTTAAAAATAACTTTTATGCATAAAAATAAAAATGTGATTTATTGAGAGAAATAAATTGTTATTCTTTAAACACATTGAAAAGTGAATAAAGTAAAGATAAGTTTTCCCAATGAACTGTTTTGGGAATATAGTCACTTTTTTTTGCTATTTTTATATCCTCCAAAAGTGCATACGTTGAAGGAGTTCTTTATTTTTAAGCAATTTTATTTCATATTTATACTACGCAACAAGATTAAAACGAATGCTAATTTTGCACAAATATGCATACTGTGTATACATTTATAACTCTTAGATACAAACCTAATCAACATTTTTCCAATAAATTATTTTTATCTAGCATCAAAGATTAGTGTAAAAAGTTTTATAATTTAAAATAATTTTCACTTTGAAAAGCAATGAATTATAAAAGGCAAAGCATTAGAAAATCTCTGACAGAGGATTAAAATGATATTTTTCTGTAGCTCAAATGCTTTGGCTTATTATCATTTTGAACACTCAGAAAAATAGTAAATGCACGCATTTTTCAATTTTCTGAAGCACAAATTCGTGGCCTTTAGAAAATTAATTTTAAAACTCATCTATCAATTTTATTTAATGAATTGTCTTTAAAGTCATCCATCAAGCTTAAAATTTAGCACCATGAAAATTTTTAATTTTTTTGTTTGTTTAAATGTAAATTGTATTTAAGTTGTATTCAAGGATATGTAATACGAAAATAGTGAAACAATAATTTTGGATGCAGTTTGTCTATGTGAAAAATATATATTACTTAATTTAAAGAACCGTGTTTTGTAGTTTTAGAAAATACCTAAAGTTTTTTTTTTTTTTGAACAACTTACAGATTTAGCTTTTGCTTTTATGTGAAATATTTTGAGTTTGGATGCAATCCACAGATATAGGAATACATTTCGGAGTAACACTACGTGTGCTTTGAAAAGACAATGACAAATTTTAATATAGTTTATAAAATTTTAGATGATATAAAAAATTTATTAATTATTTACAAGTGGTAGATACGTTAATGATGCATCTAAGTCTTGTCATCAATTATTTTTTTCTTAGTACATGAACTTTATGAGAATTTAAAAAATCCTTCTCTTAAATATTTTTATTAAAAATGTTGTATTTCATATGAATACCAGAGTAATCATTTCATGAAAGGAAATTAAAAATAGTGATGTGCCTTAGATGGCTCATCACATTCATCAAGGAACAAAACTGAATATTTTCAAAAATAGGATTATCTTTAAATGTAGTCATAAAAATATTTAGATATGTATTTTAATTGCAATGTTATTTAATTTGTCTCGTGTAAGGGTGCGATAAGCTCACTTCCTTATTTCGAATTGAAATAACGCAAAAAGTAGAAAAAATAATGAGGTTGGCGTTCCAGAGGGAGATCCTAAAGTTGTGTGGTTCAGTCACCGTCAGGCGTTGGCGTAATGAAAACCGTGAATCTATTTTGCCTCATTTCCAGGAGGAGCGATCCGGCGCCTTCTCCCGATTTTGTGGCGTTAATGTCAAGGACGAGGGGTTTGCCTTTTCGGCGGAGTTCCTGTGCCATTGCACGCACCTCCAATTTAATTTTTGAATAATTTACTATCAAAATTATTTGTCATAATTATTGTAATAGATTTAGCATAGTTGATTTAATTTAAAAATTTTAGCATTTAGAGAATTTTGGAGTAATAGTTAATTAATTAAAATAGTTTCTTAAGTTTAATGAAGGGGGTGGGGGGGGAATCGAACAATCTTGGTTGGGGTCGAACCAGTATTTTCATCAGTATGATCATGGCAGGCAAGTCATTTACGTACAAGTAAGATACAAAAAAAAAAAAAACAAATTTCTCAGTCCAACAAAAATCACAATTGCTTCTCTCTTTTGCGGGAGAACTATTGCAGGTGAGTACCCTGCATTTACAAATTTCGAACCTTTGGAGTCTGATGAGAGACAGAGGAAAAGTGAAAGCAAACGCCGGGGGAGCATCACCCTGGCATTGCTTTATTTGAAATCCAAAAGTTTTACATAAGTGGAGGTACAATTTCTTGTTTACATGATTTGAATTTCTGTTTACAGATTTCTGGTTTACATGATTTGATTATCTGTTAACATATTTCTTGTTTACATTTCTTGTTTAAGTAATTATATACAATACAATATTTACAGTTTTACAATTCTAAATATTTACATCTTTCTCAACAGCAAGTGAGAACAATTACCTAGATTGCACTGATTATCACACCAATAATTTAGCTTTTAAACGTTTCTTAATATGGCCTTCGGCCTTATCCTGTTTACGGGGTCGTTGATATTATAAATGGGTTGCACGTTAATTAGGGGTTTTTGTATGTGTTGTAGATTTTCAAAGAATTTATTTGCTTGGTCTTTGATAAGGCGTTGAGGTCAAGCGTCTCCACAGACTTCGGCAGATCTGAACAGAAACACCGGAAGGTGCTGGACAGAGTGATGAGAATAGCAGAATTCCGTTTACCCAGTGAATCACCAATGGCCGGCGTCACTTGTCCAATAGGATGCAGACTAAAATTTTAACGATGTAAATTTTGTATACAAAAATAAATGAAAAGATATCCTTACTACTTTTTATGTTGTTGCAATACAATATTGTAATAATAATACAATACAATTGCAATACGAAGCCGAGCTGGCAGCCGAATGGTTAGCGCTCTTGCCTTCGGTTCAACAGTTCGTGGGTTCGAATCCCACCTTGGGCATGGATGTTTGTTCCACTTTAATCCACTTTAAACCGTAAGTCCCGTTTGTTTGTTCGGAATCCACTTTAAACCGTAAGTCCCGGTCTAATTAGCCCTCGTGTGCAAAAAATGACCGTTGAGCGACAAACAAACCAACCAAACCAAACCAAACCAATTGCAATACGAAATAAGGAAATTATCTTGTTACACCCTATATTTAAGTTTTGAATTAGATATGAATGGAGCTTATCTTTTAAAGGAAACTTATTCAAACTAACATTCAACAGTATCAGTCTAATGCGAAAAATGTGTTCTTTTTGGAAGTTTTTACACTATTGAAACAGATTATGCGAGGTGTATTTTAACAAACATTTCCATTTATTTGAAAAATCAATTTTCTCATTCTTACCACATTCTATAAGTTTTGCTAGGCAAGCTTTGGAAAAATTATTTTTGCTTAAATAAACAAACTCAGATAGACATACACGATTTCCAAATGTCACTCACACTTCACTTCACAGAATTGTTTTCAGTTCATTTTTGTGCATGACAATTATTAAAATAGGTAATAAATTTAAGTAATAATGCTAACAGGTTATTTCTCAAATTTTATTTCCTTCTTAACGATTTGAACTGTACAGATAAATTATGAAGCTCATTTAATTGGAAAAGCAATCTTTGTATTAAAAAATATAATAAGTGTTTCATAAAGTTTATAATAAATATATCAAGCATATACAATAATAGTTTTCTACACACTTTTCTAGCAAGAACTATTCATTTTGGTGTCGATTTGGGAAAACAAATTAAATTTAAATTTTGAAATTACGGTAATCAGAGAATTTTATTTAAAAAAATTGCAGAAAAATCACTTTAAAGGTTGCGGGAAGCCATTTATTTAAAAATAGCAGTTTTGAGAATGGGTATTAAGGGGGCATATTATAAAAACTTGCAAAACTAATGAGACAAATAATTAAATTTATTAAATTGAAATTTTTTGAATAGTCAATATATATTTTGGAAGAACTAACAAGTTTCCATTAAATGTGTACATATATCTGAGATGATTAATTTTTTGAAATACTAATTATTTAAAATGAAGACTTCATATAAGGAAGGTTTTTAAAATTACCAATTTCAATAATTTTTCACTTCATAAATTAAGCACTTGAGATTGTAATGCCACGGATCAAACCTGCATACAATTTCTGAAATGAAACTCAATTTCCTGAACTCGTGAGATTTTCTCATGACAAATACCCTACACATTAATTTTGAACTTCTAATTGAGGTAAACGCTAATCAATAAGACAAAAAATGTTTTTTGGGCAGACTTGACATATTTTATATTTTCAGAAATTTTGTGTGTGTGCTTTAATTTTAAATTGTTAAAAATACAAAAAAAAACTGTTTTCAGTTATTATTTAAATTTTATTATTTACTTAGTTTATTTTAAAGAAAACTTTAAATTTCATAAATTTAATTATATAAAACATGATCGATATGCTTTACAAATGCTATTAATTTTCATATAATCTGAAAATTGTTTCAATGGAACAAAATTTTTACAATCATATCTTCCTAAAAATTATTTTATTTTTCTATAAACATTCAATTTATTTTGAATTTTGTTAACAAATTTGTTTTTACTATTCCATTGAAATTTTGCATGTATCCTTCAAGACAATTTAATGAATAAAAATTGAGAGTAATTGCAAGCGCTTTAGCAAAAATACATCTAATTCCCTTATGCTTTTCCAAGTTACCTTTATTATATATTGAACTCTCCTTGTTGACGTATAAATCTTCACTGGTTTATAAATGGAAATAATTGTTATGAATTTATATCAGAGTAGTAAACAATGCACCATCTTACGCAACCATTCCTGAACCTACAAAAACAAATCGGTAAAAATGATTGAAATGATAAAAATTATTTTTGAAAATAACTTTTGTGACCAAAATACTAAGTTTTTTTCCCTGTCAATGAGAAGTTTCCACCTTTGAGGTACTGTAATGGCTGAACTGATAATACTTTTTAGTAGTGAAGCATTTACCATTGTGAGCCCGAAAGTCTTCATAATTTAAAATCAAGGACCAGACTGAGGGCCCCCAAACGTGGCTTTCCAGCCCCAGAGGTATCATTTCGCTTCTAAGACATAGTGCCATGACCTAGTGTCCTAGTCCCGACCACCTTAAGTGTCCTAGGTGACATCAGTGAACAGGATAGATCTTCGTCTGGGATAGAGTTTAGAATCCAGTTAGAAGTCACTAATTTCAGGTTGTGAAAACAATGCCTTTCACAGCCTTGGGATAAATACTATGAATTGGAAACAGTTAAATAAAAAAAATTAAATTATGATAATATTTTTCGAAAGTTACACTTTAAACTACTCTTATTTTGAAAGATGTTTTTACAATTAAGGGGATATTTTAAAGTATAATATATAAATAATATCGAGTATGCGAATAGATTTTATAATAAAAAGGCGTCAAATGAAAACCGAATACCTATTAAAAATGACAATAGAATTTATTTTTATTTAAGAACTATTGCCTCCATCATCAATTCCCTGGTAAACAAGATTATTAATTTAGGCTTGTAGAAAGCGATAGCACTGCTGATTCACAACTTTGCTCATTCTTGCACTTCCTCGTTTGATTGAATCTAACACTTAAATGTGTGAAAAATTCACGAAAAATGAGGAAGAAGAAAAATCTGGACTGTATGAAGGATGCTTAAGTGTCACCAAGTCTAATATCTAAAACGTATTTTTGCATTCGTAATCATGTAAAATGGATTATTCCTTCTGATAACATGTCAGGGATTACAAACATGAATTTTATGTATTCCAGCCGTTGCACAACCAGCAAGAAACGATCCACGTCTCTCCGTTTTTCTTTGCTTGCTCTATTTCCAATGCTGGGCAAAAACACTTCACTACGCTTATTTCCATGGCAATGGATGCGTGAACTACTACTTTCACTCTGCATTTCTACACTAAGACAGAAGACATGTTTCAACAAATTTGTCACCTTTTGCCATCATGTAGTTTATAGATGACATTCTATTTTCATTTATCTGCTTTTGAGAGATTTGAAATGTTTCGATTTTACAAATCAAAATCCTGCCCACAGTAATTTTAAATATATATGGTCTGAACTTTAAAGTAATTATAAATACATCTGATGATGAGCATAATGTATAAAACATTTCTATTTTCCTTAGTTAATTTATATCTAATTAGAAAACGAAATAGAAATTTATTATGTTTTCTGCTTAGACAATATTACTTTAAATAAATTTGTAACTTTTTATTGTTTTACTTTTATTAACTAAATATACTGATATTAGATTTAAAAAAGTGAATTCATTTTTTTAGTAATCTGTATAAAAATTTAGTGTAAGGGATTTTTTTAAACATTTTTCCGCGTGTTTCAGACAAATATTTGCGGAAAAGCTAAGAAAAATTAGAAATAGTTAAAACCATTTTTACTATCGTGTTAAAAGTGTGCTAACGAATAAATTAGAAAAGTATTTTTGAAAAGTTTTACTTTAAACTCATTAAAGAATAAAAGAATGATATCCAAAATATATATAAGTTTTGAAAAAAAACTGAACTGATGATCACTGATTAAAGATCACACGAGAAGAATCTTTCGATTTCAACCTGGAAAAAAAATTATTAATCAAAATAAAGGTTAAATATTTAAAATTTTTAAGTCACTAAATTCCAGTATTACTTATCTAGTTTTAACCCGATCTGAAAGCGAAATATTGCATTTAAGTAATTTTAAAATGAAGGACTACTAAACTCTTATGCTATTGATTGCAATATGCTTGAATTTCAAAATGCAAACTGTTCGAATTGCATCACATTCATTATTTTTAATTTAAAAAAGTTACTTATTTTTAAACATAATGTTTGACAATTTTTTTTCTACATAAAAGAATTTTGATAGTTTTATTTTTACTAAAATACAATTTACTCTTTAAAAATATTTACTATCCAGGTCTTTTTAATTTCTTAAAATTAATATTGTTGAAATATTAAACTTTAAATTTTAAACTAACATCTTTCAAAATATAGAAAAATGCTTTTACGAAAATACAGTTTTCAAAATTTAATGTTATTTCAGCTGAATCAAAATTTCGATAATAATTCCACATGGAAAATTTCAAATATTCAAGAAGAATTTATTGCTCTACATTTTTAAATTATATTGAAACTTAGGTACATTCTAAAATTATGTTGAAACTAATGTACATTTTTAAGTTACATTGAAACTAATGAGCTTGTTGATACACATGGGCTTTACGAAATAAGACGTTGGAAAATATTTTTATGAAAAGAGTACATTTGCAGAATTGTAAGTATTTTCCTCAGTTTAGCCAATAATACCGACCGTTGTTATTGACATTAATAATTGGAAAAATTATTTTAATTTTATACATAAACATCAATAAAAATGAATATAATATTTAAAGCTCTCTAGTTAAATTCTTCTATAAAAGTTTATTCAAATGCAAGAAGAGGAAGAAAAAAATTTTCAAGCACAAACACTTTTTTTTAGAAAAATATTCAATTTCAAGTTTAAAAAAATTAAAATTTTTTATACTTTATTTTCAGTGGTTCTTAATAAATTTTAAGATGCTCTAAATTTTGTCACGAAACAAATCAAAAAAATATATAAAGACATCATTCAATTATTAATTATTCTGATTTCCTCTTAAATTATAAAAAATAAAAAGAATTTCTTTTTAAATAAAAATATTTGTAAAATTTATTTTAGAGAATTAGAAAAATATTTACTTTGATATTCATAACTGTCCAAAAATATTTTTAAAGTTATAAATGTTTTAAAGAAGACTACGAGAGGTGTGATTGAAAAAATCTACAGGATACAAACATCATCATGGATGAAACTTCTAACAATGCATAGTTGTTAAGGTTCCTTGCATCTCAATTTTAAGATAGAAGAATGAAAAATCAAATATTTACTATTTAAAAAAATACTGATAGGAGAATTACTTCAATGAAATCTTTTTAATTTCATGAATTATCAAAAATCGTGGTATTTTTTTCTTGAAATGAAACGATTTTTCATGGGGTTGTTTTAAACGCATTTTGAAAAATGATTTTGAACTCAAATTAATTTTCATTAATTGTAAGACTGCATATTATTTCCTTTTGAAATTCTATATTCGTATAGTTTAAAAAAAACATTTTGCTCTACAATAAAGAGGAATTTTTAGCTACTGACATGCTAATGAAAGTTTTTTGACATTCGTAATTAATAATTGATTGTTTGTTGATAATGTATTTAAAATACAGAGTATTGGATATTTTATTTTTGGAATAAAGACATTTTTAGGACAAATTTTCGTAGCAGTTTATTTTATTATAAATTATTTAATCTACAGTTGAGGAATAAAGTGCACACATTATTACGAGCAAATGAAAGCCTTACAAACATTTTCTGTTTTGCAGTTCATTTCAACTTGAAAAAAGCGAATCAAATGTATGTCAACACCTGTTATTTTGATAGTGGAATGCCTAAAAGAACTTATATTCGAGGTTGATGAAAAAAAGCATAGAAAACATTTAGTTACTTGTTATAAAAGTCATACATTATAAAAGTCATGACATTTAGTGTCATGTTAGTGTTAGTTTGGTGTCATGACATTTAGTTTATATCCATGACATTTAGTGTCATGGATATAAAGTGTAAATGAAAAATTATACAATAATTAGCGATAAAAATCTCATAATAATTTTTTTTGTTTATAGATTATTCCCAAATATATTTTTTCCTTAGGAATGTATCACTGTCCTTAGAAAAAGTGTTACACACATACTTACTTTCTACATCATACCTTATTTGATGAGATATCTTTTTCACCTTCTATTTCTACTGTCATTAGTTCGTAACTTAAGCGATCATCAAAACCTCTAAATTAAATGTTATTTCATTTATAGTTTTTGATAGTTATTGAAGTCGTGCAAACCAATGACAGAAATTGCAAGAAAAACTAATTTATTATTTTAATGAAAATGAAACAAAAAATTGTCCTCACATTAACATATATTAAAATTATCTTATAGCTATGTGCCGATTTAAACAGGATCTTGTAAAAAATTGAAAGAATAATTTAAAAAGATTTGTCTCAATGTGAAGAATAAATAGACTTAACCCTTTAAGCTTTTTATTATATACTTAATAAGTAAGAAAACTATTTATTAATTCTAAGATTAACTTTTTAATTAAAATATTACAAGTATCTCTACTTTGTAGTATTTTTATAGGGAAAATTATTGTTTTTGTTAAAGGATAAAGCATCTTTATTGGTAAAACAGGGAATTATGAAGAGAAACCAAGATAACAAATTGAGGAATTATGTCACGCTTAATTCAAAGATTGAGATAAAAATTTTCTCTTGTTTTGATTTTCAGTGCTCCCATAGAGTTTCATCTTGTTAATTTTTTATTTATTTTCAGTTAAATAAAATATCTAGAAACAATTACTTTTATCGAAGCACCTTAAGTCCACTAACTAAGAAATGATTATTAAAACACAATTCTTAGACCACTTTTATAAATAAAAAGGGAATGGTCCTTTTGTTTACTTCTAAGACATGACTTTTCATCATATTTAAGTTCGTTTTAGAATGGCAGTATTTCCCAATATTTTTTATATCACACCTGTAAACAGTCAATGTGAGTTTATTGAATTTCTTCGAATTACATGTGCAGTTCTTTTAATAAAATAAAAACAATTTCAGTTTATAATTAGCTGTTTGACAAAAAGAATTGCATTTTAACTGGCATTAATTAACAATACAATGCTATATAATATCATTGCATATATCTATATCATTGTCACATTACTTTATAAGTTGCTTTTAACTGTAAATATTGTTATATAAAAAAATTTTAAAACTATATCTTAAATAGCCCACTTTTATTCTTGTTATTTTAGTATTTCAGCTAATATTTTTAATTTTCTTTACATCTTGAAAATATAATTTTTTCATGAAAAGTTGATGAAAATAAACAGTAAAACAGCATTGATTAAACATTGTAATTTATTAAATGAAACACAATCTAAAATTCCTGTTAAATGAAAGACGATTATAAAAGTATAATTTTACCAAAAATATTGTGAATTTCTTGAAAAAGAAACAAATAAAAATTTCTCTTGCAATTAAATATTTAAATGCTAGCTATTTTTTCTTCAAATTACTTTAATTTAACACCTGTTTCCTTTAGATAAGAATATTTCCAAGATAATTTAACTATCGAGTATTTTTAAATGTTAAGGTGAAATATTATGAAAAATTTGTGCAAATTCAAACACGAGTAACAAACAAAAATACAGATAGTACGAGGGTTTCTGTTTATATTTCTAGGTTATTAAGGAAGAAACAAACACAAATGATTGAAATTTACTCTAATATTTTTCAAAATGTTATCCAAGAAGCTCAATTTATTTTTTCATGCTCCTGAAACAATTTTCATTGCTCTTTTTCAACTCTGTGATTGATATTACTTCCAAAACATATGTTTTAAGATTATCAAGCGCTCCTTTAAGCATCGAAAATTGTAGTTTATTTTTAATATCCGAAAACTAAAAAAAGTCATTGGGTGCTAATTCAGGACTGTATGGCGGACGATTCATCAACTCTATGTTGGCCGGTCAGAAATTTCTTTGCTTGAGCAAATATGTGATGGATAGAAGTCATGATAAAGAATGATTCACCTCGTAATACTTTTTTCACATTTCTCCGATAACTACAGACAAATAGCTGTGTACCATTCAGGAATGATCGTTCTGCATTGCTATAACGTCTCTGTCACCAAATGAATAGTAATACCGAAGAAACAAGCAACGATTTGCTTCGACGTGCTTTTTCCGTGAACATCTATCGTTGGATTTGACTTGTTTTAGAATATCTATACAATCAATTTCTGTTTTGCTTTGGGCTCTTATGTATAGATCCAAGATCCCGTCAACTGTATGGATATTAAACACAACAATAAATGCCCCTTGAATGTATTTTAACTTTTCTGGCATCCACGAGCTTTCTTTCGATCACTTGTCAGATTATGCGGGATCCGGGGTCTTTCTTACACCAAATGCCTATGCAAAATTATTTTGATGCTTGTCATATGAATGCTGAAAGTTGCCGCCATCTCTTGGTATCAGCCTTACATTTATCATTTTATTAATAGCATCCATATTCTTTGGCACAAGAAAGGATTTTGGAATTCTTCCTAGAGCGAATGTCGTTTGATTTTTTGCACCAACCTTTTACAATTCTGTAGGATAGTGCATTATTATAGCTGCATAAACATCGAAGTACTCTAGTCTTGTTGAAATTTATATTTAATAATTGCCCGTAAATGTTCCAGAGTCAGTTGGAATTTTTACCACGTGTAAAATATTCAGTTTACTAGAAACAACTCAAATCATGCTAAAATAGCACTAATGATAAAATTTCCTGAATTTTTCCTAATGTGTGTGTGATCAATAAGATAATTTATAATCAAGAAATTGCTTTACTTATTGATTAAAAAAAATTGTGTATATCCCGTGAATATATAGAAAGTAAAATCATTCATGTACTTCTAATTTTGAGTTTTCTATGCTTTAATATAGAAATTAAATATTTAAAACACTGTGTTATAAGACAGATTGCTTTTGAATGTTGTGTCGGTTTATAAAATTTAGATAATTTTTAATATTTGAATACATAGTGTAAATTATTCTCATGTATATCCGAATATACTCTAGCCAGAAATCATGAAATATAATCAAAAAGCCTTGGATGTCAGGTAAATCACTTATAAGCTGAACAACTTTCCCAATTCGTTAATATTACTTAAAGAAATATTGAAACTCTTTATTTTTTCATGAAGTTTTTCCAATTATCAGCTAATGGCGGCGTATATTGCAATACATTATTGCATTGTCTACATTTTGTGTTTCAGTGCAGCATTGCAATTTCTACAGGAGAGGTAAATCCATAGGAAAGTTATCATAAATATTCCTTTCTATGGATTTACTACTCTTGGATAAAATAGGTTTAAGAAAATACTCTAAGACATTTGTGAATAGTTATTTATATTTTTCAATAAGGAGCTGCCAAAGAACATATTAACTGTTTGCTGTTGATAGTGTAATAGATGGATTAATTTTGTGTATACCATCTATTTTTTAAACATGTTGCACCTTTACATAGTTTAAAAATCCATGTTGAATGTCTGGATTTCTCTCTTTTGTTTACGCTTCGTTATCAAATATCTTTAACAATAATTCCTCTTCCACAATTTGCCTATGCACGGTGCACTATTGACATACGGAAATTTGTTGGCATGACTGTCGATTTCAGTTGGTCTATAACTAAGGCTTTAATAATCGTTTCAGGAATAAATACATTCAAAGGAATGTAATACTATAAAACAGCTTCTTAAATAATTTTCCTTTAAATCACAAGTGTTAACCAAATTAATTTTACATTTGAAATCTATCATTAACTTAAATTTTTCTTAATGCGCTTTTAAAATAACTCTATGTTTATATGATAATCTTCTCCTCCTTTATTGATTTTATAATATGATTTTATTGAAAATTATATAAAATTTTTTGATTGTGTAATATATTATCAACAGTCATTGATATTCATTTATTTTTCAGATATTTGTGTCTATATTTGAGGATCAGGAACAATGTCTTTGTTATTAGCCCGTAATCGAATTATACCGGTAAGCTCATTTCTACATTTATATTACTTTTATGCAAATATGTTTTACTATAAAAATTAGTGCACCAATTAAAGGATAATTCATTAGTAAATTAAAATTGATACTAATTATTCTCTTCATTAAACAATTATTGTGTTAATTTATGACAACTAACACAAACTAATATTTTTTGTAGTTTCTTAGTTCTTTTTATGTTTCTTTTTCTAACGGAAAACAAATGATGAAACATGAAAGTTTTATTTTTTTTGAAAAACTATCAGACTTACCTCATATATATGCAAAAATAGAAATTTTCAATAACTGTCAACATACATTTTTATTTTACGCAAAAATCACTAAATATGTATTTTTGCGGAGTGCTCAAGTCTTATGACTATTATTTTATATGATATCCGTTTTCTTTTGAGAACCTTGCGATTATTAAAGATATGTTTTTATAAATGAATCTACTTATCATCTCTACCTACTGTTTTAGTAAATTGAAGCTTTTTTATAAATGGTTGTCGAATTTTAGGATTTTCCTTATGCTACAAGGAAAAGTATTAGTATACACAGTAAAAGCTGTAATTATTCTTTCAGTAAAAGCAGCCGGTTTTGTTAAGAACAAGAGCCACAATGATCTCCCTATGTCCATGAAAGACGAACCAAATGATATTAAAATTATTTGCATTTATTATTCATTTTATTTATGGGTTGATGCGAATGAAATGAAGGTTGAATGACCTGTTTCCAATAGTTACGAAAGAGTTTAAAGCCTGAGTTTTATGTCGAGGTATAACATGCGATCAGAGCTGATTAAAAGTGGTACATTTTTCTTGATAAGCCTTAAACATCAAATATTTTTGGAATTAAATTAATGATTGAATCAAATTATTTAAGCTACTTTACTTTTATGAGTTTAAAAAAAGAAATTTTACTGTTGTTTTGTAAATGTTGATTTAGTAAAATATAACAATTCAATAAAAAGGCAGCCAATGAGGTCCTTGGAGTGCTGAATTTCAACCACTAATTTGATTTTAAATTGAATATCCATTGTGGCTTTCCGTCACTCAATTAAAGACTCGAATTGAATTAGAAGCTCATCTAATTGGTTGAAAGATGTGAGTTTTAAATTGTTTTGTGGTAGTTAAATGTAATGGATGAGAAAATATTTGTTTCGAGACGCGAATTTAATAACTATACGCTCTAACCCAATCCATTGTAGTCTGTTCTAAAAAGAGAAGCATTCGGAAAAGATTCCTGTAATGAAGATTTCAACTGTAGATAAAAAGTTAGTTAATATTTGATGGTTACAGTTATTAGAAATTGAAAAGGGCTTTTGAATTCCTGCAACAATCCCCCCCCCAAAAAAAACTTTCGCATTCAGTGAACATACCACAAATTTTGCGAATTTTTTTCCTTGTATCGTGTTTTACTCATTCTTTCCTCCCTGTGATGCTAAGCATTTGACTCAAAATTATACAAATCTATAACAAAATGCATCATAAATTGTGCGTTTGAATACTAGGAGCTTATTTAATTCTATTTTGGGGAAAATCTTGGGATTCCAATGTTTCAACACAACGTCAATTCACATATTGTAATAATAAAACATTAATACTTTAGAGCTCGTTATCGCTAACCCTCGCCTCTAGTTTTACTTAACGGGTTGCTATTTAGAATAAAATGACTGAGCAATATTTTGTCTACAGTCAGATAAAATATTGCTATTTTGTAAAGAATACCGCAAATGTATCAAAGAAACATGCATTTTAAAAGTACTAAGCATTCATTCTATTCCACAGACAACGCTTTATTACAAATTAACACTTTGTTATTCATTTGCAAAAACGCATTCATGTTGTTAGAGCCTAATGCATTAATTACATCTATTGTATAGATAAAAATATATATTTTCAAACAAAATAGTAAAATTTTATTAAATCTACCATTTTCCCTTCAGTTCAATGCAGAATTAAGAACTACTGGTTTTACACTGACTTTAAAATTACGCAATTCCTCACTGGACATGGGAATTTCAATAGCTACCTACACCGTTTCCACATTAAAAACAGTGAGGTGGGCAAGTGCAACTCTGGGAGTGACAACCCTTCTTCTTGAATGCCCATCTATTTCAGAAGTAAGGAATGAGCTTTGTAAAGACTTAAATAACAGGTGGCCCCCGATTATGGTGGACCTAGTTAAGAAAGAGAATTTTGAATTTTTTGTAAAATTTATCCATGCTGTTATCTAATTCATTTTTCATTTTTATATCTTTATTTTTCTCTCTGCTTTCTTTTATTATTACTTTTTTCATCTCATGTATTATTTGGATTTGTTTTGTAGAACATTTGTTGTACCTTCGGGCCCTGTGTGGTATTCCTTGGTGCACAGGGAGATATTTTTGTTTTCCCAAATAAAAAAAAATAAAAAAAATATTTTTAACAAGACAGATAGACAGACAGATAGATAGATTATCCCAAATTTCCAGTCTGGTAATTTTAATTTTCATACAAAATTTTCTTAGTCCGCATTGGCTTTATAAATCTCTTTGTGATTTGCCTTTAATTAATCCGTAATATATGAAAATATCAAAATATCGTTAGAAACTAAATTTTTTTAAAAAATATTTCATTGGGTGAAAGAAATAATTATTTTTTTTATTGGAAATGAAGTTGGAGTTTTAAAGGGCTACTTGTGCAGTATTTTATTTCTAAAAAAATTAAGCATGAAGTAATTAAAAAATTGTCAAAAAAATATTCTTTATGAAAGAGGGAATATTTCAAAGGCGTGGAATATAATGAACAAATACAAAATATTACATTTTAGAAATTCTAAATTTCTAATAATTTGTGTGTGCGGAATATCAGTTATTAACATTCAAAGATTTTTCTGCTCTTTCTTTTGAATTGTAAAAACAGTGTTTAAACTGCTTTTAATTGATTTTCTGACACTTTATAGATTTGATTCTCCATTTTAAAGTGATTCACAACTAGCCTCTAATTCATTAAATTTTTTTCAACGATTATTAAGTTAGGAGTTTTGATGTTGAAAAAGCAAATTTTCCAGTTGAAAAATTAAAAATTAGTTCAAAATCATTTTCGTCCAATGAGTGTAAAAATATTTAACCTATTATTTCTTTGATATTATTATTGCAATTTTACTTATAGTCAATACATTTAAATGTATTTAAGATGATCCTGTTTTGGAAAATTTATCATTCTAATTCAAAAATGAAATAATTTGTGCTATTCTACAAAATATACTGCATTTCTGGAATAATAAATAAGTTAAATTATTTCCATTCTACGGTAAATATATCTAAATCTTTCAAAACCTCATATTAATTTCATAGTATTTTTAAAGATTATTTAAGTGAAAATTTTCTTTTGATGTAAGGGATTTAAAAATGCTTAAAATAATAATATTAAAACTATGAAATTCAAGTATTGTTTAAGAAAAAAACTCACTTCAAATTTTTTATATTATTAAATAAAATGTACATTCGATATTTTTTATGATTACAATAAAAAAGGAATATATTCTATTGTTTGATTTTTAGAAAAAGAGAATTATCAGGTATAAAATAGTTGTCATTGAACCACATGAATGATGACGGAGAATTTGTTTTCTTCGTATAGAAATAATTCTAAAGTTAAAAGCGCGTTAACACCCGTTAGGATGGTAAAGATAACCAGTAGACCATGGAAGGAATATTTTAAAAGTCTAAGAAAAAAGAAGCAAAATCCCTTTAAATCACTCAGTGAGAAATAATGCCACAGTCAAGACTTTTTTTTATCTTTATCTAATTATCTACTGACCCGTATCTTCCAGTGTAGTTCAATGTCTTCCGGTGTGTGTTTAGGACCAACCTTCTTTTTGATACCTTTGGGAGCGCAAAGAAATCATGCGCAATACTAGTGTTACTTTCGATCGTCTTTCAAGTAGACATTTAAGTTTCTTTTTGTGCTATCGCTTTGAACTTCTGTCTCGACTAATGGTATACCTGTTATTGTGTCTTTGTACTAATTGCTTCATTTGTATTTTTTCGAGATGTGTTTCATCTGAAATTTACCTTACAATTCGAATTAGAAGGATTTTATTGCGCTTGTGATCTCTCACTGAAAATAAGAGAAAATTCATATTTAATCATTTCTAGCTGAAAATTAAAAATTAAAGAATTAAAATATTACTTATATTTTGAATTATGTTTATGATTTGGTTTATTAAATGAAAAGTAAAGTAAACACCAGCAGAGGTCCCTGTACCTAATCCTGAAAGGGTTTTACCAGATTTGATGGACCCGTTGGAGAGAAAAGAAAATAACGTTGTTGAGGAACATAGTACATACAAAACAATACAATTATGCTTGCAATCATATGGAGACACTGGAAATTATTACTTTTACACAGTAAAGAGGGTTTGTAAAGTATACTATTTAACACAAATTGGGTTGCAATTGAGAGTTAACACGTGGACACGTAAGAATCATTCAAAATAGGTATCAGACAAAATACATGGCAGGATGTGGTAAGACAGGCATATGAAATACAAATCAAATTGCATGCATATAATAAGTATAATAAGAAATAAAGAAAATGAATGGAAAAACAAAAGGAAAATTAAAAATGATAAAACAGAAGTAAATACATATACCTGAGCTTACTGCAAATTAGTGAGGTAATAATGATTAATGAATAATTAATGCATTGAGTATAGATTTGATAGTTGGGTGTATCGGCTCAAAGTAAGTTAGGTCATATGAAATACTAAGCTATATATACAAAAAGCTTTGATAGGTTATACATAATGCATTAAAATAGGTCGATACAACATGATGACAATAATTGTGATTAAGTAATTAAGTGAGAGCGCTGGAATGATGGTGAGAAAATAGGAAACGAATAATAATGAACTATACACAAGGAGATGAAAAACAGGCGAAATGCTACAGGTAGAGAGGGAAATGTCTAAATGTAGAATTTGAGAGAGATGGAGTATGCGAATTTTATGGCTCATCTTCTTCCAGGTGAAGTCTATCACCGTCACCGGCATCATTATCCTCGTATTCCTCTGGAATTATTAAGTCCCTATATTCAAGGAGAAAGCTTATATGGTTAATAATTTTTAGCTTTGCAGCCTTGTTGATGGTGATGTTTTTGAGCCAGACACTTTTCAGATTGTCTCTGGGCGTAGTAAAGTGCCAGGAACTCGTGATGGGGCATGTTATAGCGTAATGAATTGGAGTACCTTCTTCTCCACATGCACAGTTTGGAGTGGGTTGTACTCCTATTCTATGCAGATAACTTGGAAATGGGCCATGTCCCGTTACAAAAATCGTTATTTGTCTTGGCCAGCACTGTTGGTTCAAGTTCACATTTGGCAGGATGGAGTACACTGGGCGTCCGGTGGTATTCTGATCCCACAGAGTTTGCCAATCCTGAATTAATGCAATTTTCCTGATCCTTTCTTAAATGAAAAGTCACACACATTCACTTAAGTGATTGGCTGCAACAGAAAGGCAGGGGTAAATTTAATACTAGAATTTTTCTAGTGCATATCATTTAGTGCTATCTAGAATTACAATATTTTTCGAGGGTTGTTTTACGAAAGATTTTTTTCAAAGAAATATATTAAAACAATGGCGGATGGATATATCAATTAAGATTTTGCTGTTAGACCCGTTATAGGCTAGTGAGATAAGGCGTTGATTTCGTGACTGGAATCTTTAACTTCCAAAATTGTACAAGATGATCATCACTGTGCTTGCTAGTGGCGACTGGAGAACAAAAATTTCACTATAATTATAAATTATCCCAAATGAAATTATACATCTGGAGTTGCCATTAACTCTGAGAGTTTCTGCTTAGTTCCAGATTCTAAATTACAAGGACTCAATCTCTGGGAAATGATGGTGGAACCACTGCGTGCTCCTTGAATACATAATCATCCATTTCGCTCCTTGTAGTTCCAAAATTTTATTGTACTAGAAATAGTTGGCCATTAAGATACGAAGAATTTCTACATGGAAAAATTTTTAATCATTATACATAAATTTTATAGCTATGGTTCTCAAAACCATTTTTCTATTTATCTTCATGATTAGCCTCTTATTAAAGATTAAAAAGAAAGTCCTGTTTTTAGCATATTTTATGGGTTTAAGTGATCCAATTGTTGAGAGCCGAAAACTTACTAATAACAACTTGGAGGGTCTTCTTGGCTCCCATTTTTACAGAGATTCTTTCCCCCAAAACAGAAATACTAGATTATTTTTGGCAGATTGCTCTTGAAGCATTCCTTCCAATGTCTTCCAGATTTACCAAAAGAAAAGAACATAGGAATTGCAGTAGTGGTATCTTTGTTAAAACTCCTTGTGGTACCTAGATTAGAAATCCAGAAGACCACTCTTCTGTTTTCTCTTCAAAAATAATGGCAACTGAAGAAGATCTTAAGGGTGCTTACTTCTGAACAAACTATAAAGAGTATCTGGATTACAAATGAAAGTTGTAGTTCTATCCAACACCTCCAAAACTCATCTCGTAATGGTGACATATCTTCGATCTCTGTTGCAAAATATCTCATTTTGCCCTAAAATACATCAGCAATGGATATCTTCACACCTTGGCCTTATTAGAAATGCAGTTATTGATGAAAGAGGGAATTCTAATGGCCTCTGATCTTTTTGGAGATCCGCTCAAAAATCAAATTTACCATTGCTTCATCTTGGTGTTCTCTCCAGATACAGGACTCATATGGTGGTAAGTGCCTAGTAGGTGCTGTCACTTTTTGTAACCTGTACAGCAGACAGATTTATCAAAATGGACACCTGATCTGTCTTAGATTTGACCAAGGTCCCTCATGACTAGGAAATGCAATATTACACATTTTACCCCTGGTCACTTGCTTTACTGCTTAAGACTTGAAAAAGAGGACTTGCAGTTGAAGTTTTCTTCTTGTTTTGGATTTTATCAGTTCATGGTTGTATCGATCTGGTTTAATAATGGTAACTAGATAGGATAAGAGAATTTCTTTATTACATCTGACACAACAGTATCTTGAATAATCAAGTGTCTGACTCAAAGAATTTTTCACTCTTGGAGTGGAGTTGGAGGAAGTGTGGCTTTTGCAAGAATAGTCTATAAATGTTGCGCACAACCAGATTCTGTGCAATGTTTTACGAGGAAAGTCTCTACCGGATATTTTCCTTCTTAAGTCAGTATCATACATTCTAGAAATTTTCTTCAGTGGAATCATTAGATTTGCATTCAAAAGGAAAATGTTGAATGTCCTTCTACTATTTTTGTATCTAAATTTATAGACTTTCCAAAACATCACACTAAATTTGGATTAACTATCTAGTTAAATTGGTTAATTTATTAGAAAAGACAATCAGTCCCTGATAAGTCCTGTGTATTCTTACCTTAATTAGATAGTAGTGTAAAAATTTATTGAGCTCAACTTATTATGATAGGCATAAGTTTAATAGGAAATGAAAAAAAAATCTTAAAATTGTTCACTTTATCTCAATTACTTAGAGAACTTTAAATGCAGGCACAAATGTGTTTCATTTTTAAAGTTTGGTTTACCATTTAATATCTTAAGGAATTCATTGCATCTAGTAAAATATTTTTTTTATATTTTCAAGAATCCATCTTCATATTAATATTTGCCTTTTATTTCATTTAAATAATTCCATTTGTAGTATGCATTCACTATCTTTACCAACTATTTATTAATTTAATCTCTGATGCGTTGCAAATTTTGTATCTGACGATTATATTTTTGAGATACAAAGACTTAAATTTTGAATTTAAATTAGCTGATTCACAAACTTAATAGATTCATTTAATAGGAAATTTCAAAGTGTTTATTTTAATATATTTCTTGAAATATAATGCGAGTTCTATGTGAAAATTTGATAAATTTTTAAAAAGTTTTGAAAATGCTGTTGATTAAATAATTTTGGAAACATTAATATATAAGATTCATTATTTTAAGTCAAAAATGCATTGTTACTTTTAATGAGACGTTTAATACTGGGCTAACAATTGTTTTTTAAAGAAGTATCTATATTATAAATATTTGTTTGAGAAAATATAAATTGCATTAAGTTTTAAACATATTCTCTTCCTTTAATAAATATTAACATAAACTGAAATGTACCCAATTTTATATAAAAAAAATTTGCTCCTTAAAAAATAAACATATTTTCGATTGTAAAACTTCATGTTTCGTTTGATTTATTTGGTTGAATTAATATTTTAATAGCATTCTCTATTTGCCGTTTCATATTGAAACAATAACGTATTGAAAATTTACATGAAATTTGCAATATAAATTTGCAAATCAGTAGGCATTTTAATAGTTAATTGGGATTGATAATATACAAAAAATAAGTCTGACTATGACCATACTTTTCAGTATGGATAATCACAAGTGGGATCCTGGCCGATGTTGAACAACAAAAGATGGATGTTATATTTCTGTTTCTTTAGAAGTACATTTTTGAACTTTAAAATTTTCCAGAATTTTTCCCTTGCAGCTCGAAATATGACCCATTATTTATGAAAAAGGACAATACGCGTCTGACTTCAAATGTCTTAAAACAGTTAACAACGACTTAATCTATCCATTATGTCTTCTTCTTCTTCTTCTAGAATTGGGTTTGTATGTCATTGGGCACCTCTGCTTTTATCAGCATTTTGTACCATTAACTCCAAACCCAATGTTTCCTAGTTCCAGTTGCTCGGGTCTCCCACTTTATTAATAAAGTCCGATAACCCTTTAATGGAGTCTAGGTGTAACTCTCTAGTATGGATGATGCCTAAAGAGGTTAATCTAGGGAGGGCAAGAGCCTCGCATTCATAAATGATATGCTCTGCCGTTTCCTCTTGCGTATGACATTTCCAGCAGATAGGGTCTTGCTGAAATAGTCCCATCTGGTCAGAGAGTCAGTCATACTAGGGATAGCTTCCTGACTTTCACCAGAAGATGGTTTGGAGGTCATTTCTACCTCAAGTGAAGGATTCATTACTGCCCCTTTACAAGACAGCCTCTGAGTTCACTTGTCTTTTTCAGCAAGGTCAACTTCAGAGGCATCACCTGTAGATGCAGAAAGGCTTGTTATTTCTTGTGTCTTTTCAGCCACAAGATAACAATTTATAAGCTCAGGTAATATAAGTCCACCCAGCATTGCCTGAGATACTGGGCAAGGCAAATTACTCTAGAAGTTTGCCAGGCAACTAGAGGCTCCGTTAAGACACCAATACCGCGGTGCCAATTAGCCCTAGGCACGGAACGCATAACACCAGGGTTTACGGGAGCTGGTTCGCGGCCTCTGATTCTATATTCAAGGCTATCCTGTCATTCCTACAGGACGTTCGGTGATCCACCGCCTACCGACGCGCCTGGTAGCTGCTCAGGCCCCAGGTATCCATTATGTCACTTCATTATAAAGAAAATATCTGTAAGATAAAAATTTTCATAAGACTTTCATACTTAGTTTATTAATTTTATGTATTATAATGAAGCATTTCTTAAAATTAATTCCATGCAAATATTCGCATTCTATAATTAATACACACTGTAATATTTTTATCCATTTCAGTGTAACTTGGGTAAAAAGTTTGAAATGAAATATATTTCGAAAACAAAATATCATTTTCTCGTACATAGTGATTGGTGAAATAGGATAAATAATCCACGATACGAGACAGCTGTGATGACGATAGCTATTCTTACTAAGAGTCATTAATGAACTGTACCTAATAAGATTTTTGTTTAATTCGTCTATTTTTATTGGAAGTATTAAATAGTGCTTCATAAAATGAAATTCAACGAGGTTGTATCAAATTATTATGAAATGATATAATGAAATGCCATAAGTGAACTTACATTTGAAACGTGAGATCAGAAGCTATTTTTATTACTGTATGTAAAAATGAAATATAATCTTAATTTCCATAATGTTTATGATGCCGAATTTTGCTGATTTGAAACAGCCAATCAAAATTCACTTTTGAATTCCTATTTTGAATCTTCTTAAAATTGCATGATTAAATTTTAAACATTTCGATTTTTGAAGTTCTGCTTTTGTTTCGCAAAAACATATCATTTAACAAATGCGTAAGGTATTACTAGAAATTAATTATTTAAGAAAGCATATAATTTCCTTTCAGTTCAAAAAAGGAACATCAAAGAGAATGTAAAATTCTCTGTAATTCACTGGGTGTTTTTTTAGTGAATAAGAGAACTTCTAATAATTTTAGAAAACTAGTATTCTTTCAATTTTTCAGTGATAGTTTCTTGAAATTTTAGTTTCAAACATTGTTTTTTATTCAAACGTGATATTTCGTTCCGTTCTTTTGAAAAACAGTTCAATCCAAAGAACGAATATTCTAAAACAATTTCTGTTTCTGAAATTTATGGTTGCATTTGTATCGGTAATATTAAAGTTATAAAAGAAATTATTTTTTAATACTTGAAAAAATATCAAAAGTACATTTTAAAATTTTTAATTAATGTTACTTTTCATTCAAAATATTATTCCAATCAAAAATAAAGCTATCAGTAATCACTGCATGTGACCACGAGCTCGGGAATGCAACGACTGACAAAGAAGTATACAAATATATTATTATTCAACACAGATTGTCTCTGTTCCAATTAAATATTTGTTTTACAAAATTTTAAATAAAGCAGATTTGTCTAACGACATCAAGGAATCTGTCACAACCTTTTTGTAAACTTTACACCACGAAGAAATATATTCCCTAAAACTCAACACATCTAATTAAAATTAGGCGTTATTTGATAATTATTGTGAAAGTTTTTGATCATTGTCAGTTCTGTGAAGAGTTGCACATTTTAAAATTCAGGGAGTATAACTGGCTGAGAGCAATTCAAGGCATTTTACGAAATCTCTGCAATCAGAAAGAGTTTTAACTAGATTGAATGGCAAATCCCTCCAATAAAAGATTGGTACACAAGAAACTGTGTACAAGCCCTGGAGGCTCTCACTTGCGATCGAAAAGGTCAGACTGCTCTTTCCAGATTCGCCAGTGGCTGCTTGAAAGGGCTTCGTTTCTGTAGAAGTCAGAAGAACACTCAACTAGAGTGTTTCATACAATGTTTCTGTGGAACACGTTTTGGATGGTCTACAACTCCGCGACGACTCAATTAGAAATCTTTTAATTTTTTTGGACATTTTGCGGGCTAATAATCTCATGGACCATGTCTATCAGTCGCTGGACATGGAAGATAGGAAGCAACAACAAAAATCAGGGGATCCCTCTTTCAAACCTCTTTTCTATCCCTGATTAAGTTGTATTAATTGTATAAATGATTTATCCTAATTGGCAGAAATAAGGCATTTTCCAGCATTTTCAAATGCCACACATGACGAAAATAGCTTAAAATATTTTAAAATCGAACAGATAGTCGCATTAGTATGAACGTCGCACTAAGTTCAGTTTACCAATAGTATCTCCGTGAACTTCGCAAATGTTAAAAATGCTTTTAGTATCTTCAACTATAACTTTTAAAATCTGATTTAACAAGTCTAGATCTAAATTAGAACCCAAATAGTTCCAAATTAAATTCGGCGCTTTTCTGAATTATCTATTTATCTGAAAATATAATTTCAATGTCAATAAAATTAGATTTAATATCTTTGATTCTGTAAGACTGCAGTCCTTTTTAATTAAAGTTTATTTATATGAATTAAAAGTATGTATATAATTCAATATCTTTTATTTGATATATTAATTGCCAATACTTACTTTGATTTTACAAACTACGTATATTTTACAAAGTACAAAACAATAATATTAATTGCATGTTCATTTACTAAAAGTGAAAACCATAAGCATTATGTTGTTTCTACATGGTAGTTTAAATTTGAGAGTATTAATACTATAGATAAAAACGTTAATTAATATCTACATGAAAATAAAGTGAAATAGTTTTCTCAGTTTGATATTTTGAGCAATTTTTAATATTTTGATAGAGTTTGTAACCTTTGGACATGTATAATTATTGTTATAATTAAGTACAAAAATATATAAGTGCGATATTTATTTATTTTGTGTACTGTATATACATTTTTAATTCAGGAAAAATAGTCACTGCCGAATAAAAGAAAACTTTGATGAAACTAAAAACACCAAAACTCTAAATAAATAGCAGGTTTTTATTTTTAGTATTTTAAGGTTTTATATACATAAGAGGAAAGAAATTTTTTAAATTATATATACATTCTTTGATGTTTAAAGTCATAAATTATCATTCTTTATTACTAAAAAACTCACTAAGAAAGCACACGTGGTTGCTCACTAAGAAAGTACCATTACATTAAATTTCCGACTTCTAAATTTATATAATAATTCAGATTTAAATTAGAAATTATAAACTTTTAATTAAGTCCAGAACTCTATTTCTGAAAAAAAAATTGATCAAATATTATAAAAATTTTTGGTAGATTAGTTATACTTATAATAACTAAAGCATCTGTAAGCAAATGACTAATTGGAAGAAATTCCTCTCTTGCTAAGAGATTAACTATTAAAATTTTGTTAAAAAGGCTGATGAAATTTATATATCTTTGATTATAGTAAGTCCATTTTTACATACCTGAAAAAAAGGATATTAAGACTTTGAGATTTATTCTTCCATTCACAATCCATCATGAAATGCAATTTTTAAAATAAAATCAATAAATTAATTTATGTTTAGTTTTTGTCAAATGAGCGAGCTAATGGCAAAATCGTCCCTTTCTCATTGAGGGTACTTAAACACTTGAATTCCTTCTGAAAATATGCAAAGCTTTCAACTAAAAAATTGGAAAATAAAATTGTGTTGTAGGAGAAATTAGCTCAACAGATTGGAAAAGTTTTCAATACCCAGACCTTGTCTAAAAATTTGCACTTTTCTGTTATAGAGAAGAAAATAATCTCATTACTAAACTTTGAATTAAAAGGATTTGCAGGCAAATTGCATTTTACAGACACTGCTAGCCATTAAAATTGCAACCCCAGGAAGATGTCAATGCATGTACACGAATTTACACGACGGGAAAAAATTGCTGTCTTAGGCAATCAACTTTTCAATGCATAGCAAATGGTAAATATTTTATTACATGACTTTTTTAAGTGATTGATATGGTAGAAAGAGGAAAAGAATGCACACTTGTCAGCATACTTTAAGTTTGTGCTAATGTCTTGGGCCAAGATCAT
Organism: Latrodectus hesperus; assembly: GCA_037975125.1. Taxonomy (NCBI): domain Eukaryota; kingdom Metazoa; phylum Arthropoda; class Arachnida; order Araneae; family Theridiidae; genus Latrodectus; species Latrodectus hesperus. The sequence continues at coordinate 40,736,784 of CM075856.1, read as the reverse complement.
TGTGAAATTAATTTTCTGATATGACATTGCTATCATTCTTTCATGTATTTACCAAGGCATACATTTTTAATGTGCCTATAAAAGTATACAATAATAGATTCCTATTAAGTCATATATTAGAGCATTTACTAAACGATACAATTTTAATTCTCTACAAAACAATGCATTCTCACATTTAATGCAGTAAAAAATTCTATTTCAAAACTGGATTTTGTTTCTGATGCTTAAATTATATGACAGATTTGAGTCCAATTTGCAGATTATCACTTAGTGTCTTCTATGTTCACCTACATACACATGTATATAGTGTTGTTTGAAAGGATGTACATATATAATTTAATGTTTGACTTATTGTAATGTTTATTGTGAATAATGATATGTAATTAATGTGTCAGTTAAACATTATTTGAGTAAAATGTCAAGTTATAAGCTGATCTATACAAATTTTAGTCTTCTGAAAAGCAATAATTTTACTTTACAAGGTGTTTGCATTTATGTTCCCTTAAAGTTGTGTAATGGATAATAGGCAATAGTTTATTGTAAACTCTTGGGAGGGGGAAGGAGATAATTATTAAAATTTTCCATAGAAAATATCTTTTTTTCTATTAATAATAATATATATTTTTTTATAATATAAGTTTTTCTATTAATAATTTGAATTTACGTCCATTAAATAAAAAAGTAAAGCTCTTGAATTGAATAAATGTCTACATAAAGGGTTGTAAAAACAGTGAAGATGCATAATCCAACAATAAGGTTATTCACATTAAGGTAACATATTTTATTCAATTTTGAAAAAAAGAAAAATGTTTGAAGAAGTATATATTTATATCTATTGTAAAAATTAATACTGAAACATGCATTGAAAAATTCTAACATATAAAAGTATTTGTACATAAATTATTTCTATAAGTAATTGATATAATTACTATATATAAATAAAAACTTTTTGGATTTTATGGGAAAAAAATCCTTCATTTACATAAAATATAAAACAACAGAAATGTATGAATAAATATATGCTCATCTTATCTTGAGACAATAACTATGATTTAATATGTTACTTGAAAGAAAATGGTAAGACTTTTAGAAATATCTGTTATATATAAGGGGAAAGACACGTATTTCAATATTAACATGTTATATAAAAGAAATAAGCTCAAGTTTTTAGTTGCATCTTTGAAAAACCTGTTCCGCCTGCAAATGTTTTTAGAAAATATCAAGTAATGGAGCGATTTTGAAAGCCATACCATTTCGATTTGAAGCCAAGAAGAGGGATAAGCTGTATCCTAAAGTAAAAAACGGTTGAAAATAGCAAAAGAAATTTTAACTATTAAATAAAGGAACGAAATGTGTGATAAAAAATATTTTTTACTAGGAAATTTTGTATTGATAAAATTATGTACATCAATAACATTTAAAAAATCATTTGGAATATGCTGCAGGTTGTTCAATGATCACATTTGTTAATCATCGAAGATACTTCACTACAGTGTGTTGTAATTTACAAAAAATCATAAAATCTCGCTTTAATTTTCCAGGTTATTTTTATTTATTGATAAGTATAAGATTAATTATCTTGAGTGAAACATTCTGTTGTAAAATGCATTTTGGCACTCCATGATTTTGTCATAGTTGTTGAAAGTGACTTATATATATATTAAAAACTTCAAAATTAAACTTGTAGAAGGAATTAATTCTTAAGAAAACATATATATATATATATATATATATATATATATATATATATATATATATATATATATATATATATATATATATATATATATATATATATATATATATATATATATATATAATATACACATAACATAATGCATAATGCAAAGTTAGATATAGAACTAAAAGCACAAGAATATATAAAATATTTAAGTTTAGCAATACATTTAGCGCAAAAGCAGCTATAATAGTATTACTAAGATATAGTTAATAGTATATTTTATAAAATACAATGAATATAATGAAACAAAATACAATGAAAAATGCCAAATGGAGAATAGTACATTGAAAATATTAAATGCCAAATGTAGAATATTAAATGGAAAACAATATATTGAAAATATTAAATGGAAAATAATACATTGAAAAAAATACATTGAAAAGAATTACATTGAAAATACTTGAAAGAAATTTCAAAGAAAGATAAAGATAAGATAATTTCAAAGAAAGAAAGATAAATGGAATAAAGTACCAATATGGCCAGCTTCGTCAGGGGTGTTGACCACATTGGCACAATTATGGCTTTTCTGCAATGGCCCAAGACATAGTCTTAAGGAAGCCAGTACACCCCAAAGCCATACCAAAAATTCAAACCAAAGTATCAAACCAGAATAAAAGAAGTAGAATTTAATCCAAAATATATAAGTAGAATTTAATCTAAAAAATACTTATATATTTTGGATTAAATTCTACTTCTTTATTCTGGTTTGAATAATAACAAATAAAAACAGTTGTTATAATAGTCTTGTTAATTAAAAATACAGTAAAATAAACAATTTTAGGACAGAGAATTAATGAATGGTCACCGGCAGATAAGACTACCGGCTTTCTTCAATGTATTATCAAGTTCTTTGAATATTCAGAACTGATCATTTGATGAATGAATGTAATTCCCCTTGCAAAACATGAGGTCAATATTATTAATGAAGTTATCTATGATTATTTAATAAATATTCTAGACTACATAAAAAGCGAAAATGACTCATACTTTTGATGCATCAACAGTAACTGGCTTACGAAATTTCTGCTTGGTTCGGCAGTAACGCCTTTTCAATGTCCAGTAATTTTGACACGCTTCTAATCAGGGGGGATTCAGAGCATGAAGTTGCTTCCCTTTTCCAGCGTTTTCACAGAATTTTAATTCTGCTGAAAAATGTGAGGATGTATATATCTCGGAATTTTGAAGTTTTCAGTGCACGACACAGACTGATTAGCAGGTCGTCTCGCAGATATTTCCCCAGCGATTCCATTGTGCGAGGACTCATTTATCCTGAAGAGAATTTGCCCACAGTAAAGTTTCTGATTTGAGGTTGCCGAGCAAGTATAGAGGAATGATTAGTTCATAAAAATATTTATGCAATCATTTTTTTACATTCAAGATAATAAGCAACATGTAAAGATGAAGAAAATCTTTTTTTTATTTTCGAATTTTCAAGTTATGGATAATTCGTTGCACGAAAAATACCTGATATTGGATGCAATTATATTTCTTGTGTCAAATAAAATGAATAAATTCATCATGAGTCAATGAAAGGTGAATGAAATAGAAAAAAGTGAACATTATTCGCATAATTAAATCAATAGGCCTATATAGGCAATAAGAAATTTTATATTCGAAACACATTATAGTACTCTAACTATATTTAAGACACTTTTGCATATTCAATTTTTGAATTTATGAAGGATTGTGTAATTTCCTACTTAAATATTCTTAGGCATTTAAAATTTTTATTAGTAATTTTAGTTGAACATAAAGTTTAATTTCTTTAATAACTGTCTTTCATTCATAATTTTAATTAATTATATTTTTTTCTTTGCTCACCACATACGAATTCTTTGTTTTGAGTTTTTGTAGTTTGCGAAAGTCAAACCATGAGTATTAAAAATAAAAATAATAATTTTATAAATAATAATAATATAATTATTTATAATAAATAATAAGCATAACTTTTATTATTTTCTAGGAAAATGAATCACATTTTCTGAATTAAAACTCCTTTGAATTTTTAAAAAGTTTATTTCAATACTTATTGTAAGACCACATCATTAATACATTCTCAACATCTTGCGTTATGTCGTTTCTTTGAATAGTTATCATATTTAATAACTTTGGCTTAATTATAGCTTTGTTAAATTCTGCAGTTGTGTGTGTGACTTCGCATATTCTTTCATTTTATTCTTTTGAATCATTGAGACGGATGATTGTGTTAACTCAATGAAACAGGCTATTTTTTTAAATCATTTTAATCGAGGTTTGTAATCTTTTATTTTCATTTTGCAAATCCAAATTTTCTTTCGTTTTATAACGATGGTTAAAGACGGTTGAATACTTTTCATTTTCTTTGACGTATATTCTATTTTGCTGGACAAGTATGCAAAAAATAAGTTTACACAATGACTGATTGCTAGAATGAAATGGATTAAAATAGTACAGAGCAAACCTAATAATATGATCAATATGCATTTCGCTATACACCACTGAGAGATTCAGTTTGTCATAGGTATATGATTTTTAAGAAAACAGTTTATTGCTCAACCTTAGTTTTTTGCACTCCAGCACTAGTTAGATCATAAGGGGAATTTTGAATTACTAAAATCATCCACGGTGGGACTCAAATCCACGAACTTTTGAACCGAAAGCCAAAAAGCTAACTATTCTGCTACTGGCTTTGCTTTTACGAAAATAGATAGCAAGGTATGATGCATTTGTTGCATACATAAACACTTGAAACATATTTTAAAAAATGTTTTTTCTACCATGGATCTTTTTTCTACCATTTTTTAACAAAATACCACAAGATATTGTCAAAAATGAATATTCTTCAATTAAAATTTTTTTGCAACTATGACCAGACAAAAAATAGAGCATTATATAATTCTGACAACTAAACATCATATAAATAGTTAACAAAAAGTGGTAGGCAACTATCAGAATAACTTTCGAAAGAATCCAATGGTGTACCTACCTATAAGGGAATTTGATAGTAGCAAACACTATGACATCCAGTTTTTTTATTTCGCGTAATAATTCCCATTTTTGAAATAGATGACTTGTTGCCCAGAATTATTACTGTGGATGATTTTTTATTAAAAGGACATTGTTTCCAATAATTTTAAAGCCAACACAGATGATTTTTATAAAACGTATTTTTTATTTTATTAAATATAGAAGTACAAACATTTTGGTAAGTACCTAATATATTTTCCATCAAATTATCTTAGAAATATTGAACTATAATATTTATCAAAGCAATTCAAGTAGAAATAATGACTTCATTATTAAAGAGATTATAAAAGCATGAAAACTTAATTTTTCAATTTTTTGTTAATATTGGGAAGAAATCAAATATGTTTTGTAGCTTACTCTAATGCATAAATTAACGGCTTCTGATGTATCTGCATAATTAAAGTAAAAGGGAGATAATACAATTGAAAAATTCCTTTTAAAAAGATTAGAAACGTTCTCAGTATTTTTCTATTCCCCAAATTTCACGTAAGACTGGATGAATATTGAATTCACCAACCTAACTGATGACGAATTGTCACTCTGTTTTACGAATCTTTACAACTTAAATTATATTATTTTTGAATAACCAATATTTCATCTTAAAATTTAATATTAAATGTGATAAAATAATGTGTTTGATATTATTGAAAGAATGGAAACATGTGTCCAATTACACGACAAATGTCTTGATTCTCATTCACGTGCAGACTACGAAATGGTATAAAAGCAAAAACTTGCATAACAGATATAAAATTTACTTATTCATAGTAGTAAGATTTACTAATCTTTTTAACACCAATATATTTTAACGTTTTCATCCTTTTTTTGTAAAAATTTAAAATGATTATTTTATTAAAAATCGAACGTAAATTGAATATTTCTTAAATTAATAATTTTTATAAATTTATTGGATTTTATAATATTTTTCTAGTTTTTTTAGTAATAAAGAATCATTTATTTAACTTTTCAATGCGATCAAATGTAGGTAATATAGGCTAAAGTAGGCTGCTCTACTACTACTTATTTGATAAATTATATTTTTGTTATATTTCTCAGATAAATTTCATAAATAAAAGCAATAATTCTTTTTACATAGATAATTAAATAAATCATTTTTATTTGTGTACATATTAATATTAAATCTAGTTTTTTTCATAATAAAAATATCATTCAAAGCTATTTTCGAAATAAACTTTTTTCTGTATAAAAAATTCATTTTTTATAAGATAATTTTTTGTATTGATTTCTGAACTTAAACCTATTATCGAGGAGTACATTTAAAATACTTGTATAGTAAGTCTATTTCATTTCAATTATAAATCAACGAATGAGTTTATTTCATTATTAAAACCTAATGTTTCAGTGATTGCTGAAAAATATGTGTCATATTACACATAAATTTCAGAAATACTATATAATTAAATCAATCAAAAATCTCAATGGATGTTATTACTGTTAGTTCAGAAGACACGTTTTCTTTGTTTACACCAACCAGTTGCCTTTGTCGGTGGATTAAGTTCTAATAAACAACTGGTGGATGGTACTTCCTTCCACCTGTAGTCCAGTTGAACACTCAATTTTGGTTTTTGATTAAGTGTGTCTGCAAATAGAGTCCTTGATTTCTGGTAAGCAAATAATCTTTCAATTCATTTAAAAACATACAATTTTTCAATTCAGAATTTTGAGCTGACTAGGCAAGCATTTTTACTTAATTATTGTCAAATCTAATTGATATTGTAAAGGTTATTTTTCAACATTTCCACAGTATCAAAAGCATTTATGTAAAATATCTTTATATGCACCAAAAGCCATTTGCTTGTTTGAAACCAACGCGCCAAGCTTCAATGCACACTTCGTTTAGGCTGCCATCCTGATGCTGCTTCCTCCCAGCTTCAGGATTGATTTAATGTAATGCAGTTTCGCTAGCATTCATGAGGCCCATCAGATTTACAGATAATAATTCATAATTTTGTATCCAATCTTCTTCTTCTTCTTCTTAAAATTGAGTTTGTATGTCATTGGGCACCTCTGCTTTTATCAGCATTTTGTACCATTAACTCCAAACCCAATGTTTCCTAGTTCCAGTTGCTCGGGTCACCCACTTTATTAATAAAGTCCGATAACCTTTTACTGGAGTCTAGGTGTAACTCTCTAGTATGGATGATGCCTAAAGAAGTTAATTTAGGGAGGGCAAGAGCCTCACATTCGTAAATGACATGCTCTGCCGTTTCCTCTTGCATATGACATTTCCAGCAGATAAGGTCTTGCTGAAACAGTCCCATCTGGTCAGAAAGTCAGTCATGCTAGGAATAGCTTCCCGACTTTCACCAGAAGAAGATGGTTTAGAGGTAATTTCTACCTCAAGTGAAGGATTCATTGCTGCCCCTTTACAAGATTGCCTCTGAGTTCCCTTGTCTTTTTCAGCAAGGTCTACTTTAGAGGCTTCACCTGCAAATGCAGAAAGGTTTGTTACTTCTTGTGTCTTTTCAGCCATAAGATAACAATTAAAAAGCTCAGGTAATATAAGTCCACCCAGCATTGCCTGAGTTACTGGGCAAGGCAAATTACTCTAGAAGTTCGCCAAGCAACTAGAGGCTCCGTTAAGACACCAATACCGCGGTGCCAATTAGCCCTAGGCACGGATCGCATAACACCAGGGTTTACGGGAGCTGGTTCGCGGCCTCTGATTCTATATTCAAGGCTATCCTGTCATTCCTACAGGACATTCGGCTATCCACCACCTGCCGACGTGCCTGGTGGCTGTGTTCAAGCCCCAGGAAGGTACACGTACCCCCTGGTTCCAGGTTGTATCCAATTCTTGCACTGATCTCATGTTCAGTAACGTGCGATCTTGGTATTGTTGCAAAAGTTTCTGCCATGCTGTAGGAGAGAATAATTTGTGTTGGTATAACGATGGAAATCAAAAACTCTACATTTCGGTAAGCAGTCGCATTTCTGGTCCATGCACCTTAGATGAAACGGACGTATTCAAAATTTTAGACAAAGATGCCTGAAAGTTACTCACACAACGCGATTCAAGTTTCTATGAATTAGTTTCTGGGAACTCACTAAATGTATTTTGTCCAGTATTTCCTCTTGACTGCGGCTTGCTCATTGCGGCCCGAGTTCATTGAATTCCTCAGAAATCTCGGATCAAATTTCTTAGTGTATGGCACTAAATCATGACCCCTTTCAAATGTTTTTAACTCTTTCGGACCATAACGGAAAACACACATTTAGTGTTGCATCATTTTTCCTTTCATTTGTACATAGCATCGATAAGTCCCATTGAAATCAAAATAAAATCATTGATTTCAAGTGAAAAAGTATTCAGTTACTTTTGTCCATTTAATGTGGTATCTTTTCGACTCGTTACTCTTGAGAACTTGAAAACATACGTTAAATTACAAGATTATTAAAAGTTCAACTTCAAAAAATATTTTATTGAATTTTCAGTTACTAAATTTATCGAATGCTAATAAAAAACTGCTTTTTATAACAATTTGAATATTCTAACAGATTTAAGAAAATTTTGATTGAATATTGAATTGAGGAATCATGTTTCAGATTTGTATTTATAAATTCTATATAATTATCGGAATTCACGTGTCTCTCAAATTCCATTTGTGTGAAAATTATAAAACATTATGTAAATACATTTAAAGAATACTTAATAAGCGCAATTCATATTTATTAAATATTCATATGTATATTACCATTATCCTTTTTCTGATGTCCAAATTGATTTAAGAAGCAGGATGAATTACTTTCTTGATCTGAAGCATAAGTGAAAGCATAATAAATTCAAATCTTGATCATTGTTGCATTCAATTTGATAATGTTCAGTAATTGAATTAAATTTTTTCTCTTATGTTTTTATATCAAGTTTGATTATTTTCCTGGATAATTAGAGTTCCATGGAAAAGTTTTTTAAAATTGCATCCTGTCAACAAAAATTTTTGTTAATCCCCTGTTAAATTAACAGAACTGTTATTCATCATTTCTAGAATAATGCCATTCTATATAAATCTGTTGCAACACAATTGTACAAAAATTTCATTCTAAATTGTGCTTTTCGAAACTTTCATAGCAGAGAATTTTTGTACGATTAAAAAAATTGGATTTTAATGTATTAGGTTGGTGCGTATGAAATGTCGGATTCTCTTTATATGCGGACGTTTTCCTCCCTGTTTTCGTTATACTTTTGTATTTGGCATAACCTCATTCATACTCGTATTGTCCATTGCCAGAGACTCATTTCAGCAAAATAGGTTTTCTCGAAGGTCTTCCCTTTTTTATTTCTTTTGAGTTTATTGCCGATATGAATTCTGCCGACATTCGCGTCATTTTCTTATATGAGTACAAACTTGGTAATAGTGCTGCAAAAGCTGCACGCAACATAAACCAAGCGCTTGGGGAGAATACGGTTAACGATCGGAAAGTGCAGCGTTGGTTCGAAAAATTTCGGACTGGCGATTTTTCACTGCAAAATGAGCCGCGCGGAAGACCCAAAACGTCTGTGAAGAATGATGACCTGAAGGCTCTAGTGGAAGCGGATCCAGCCGTATCCACGAGGGAACTTGCTATCAGGATGAAAGTTGACCATACAACGATATTGAGACACCTTTCTGAGATTGGCCAGGTTAAGAAGATGGACAAGTGGGTACCGCACGCACTGACAGAGCGAAATAAGCTGGATCGGTTAAATGTATGCTCATCATTGCAGCATCCACCCTATTCACCGGATCTCTCGCCGACCGATTTTCATTTTTTCAAGCATTTAGAGCTGTTTTTAAGGGGCAAACACTATGAAAATGAAGACAGTCTAAAAAACTCGATATCAGAGTTTATTAATTCTAAAGACCAAAATTTTTTTAAGACAGGCATCTACGCTTTAAAATCTCGTTGGGAGAAGTGTATTGAAGCGAATGGAGCATGCTTTGATTGAATAAACAGCTTTTGAAGAAAGATATGCAGTTTTATACAATCACTTAAGAATCCGACATTTCATACGCACCAACCTAATATAATATATGTATTCAAAACTATTTCATTTTAAATTCATGTTACATATGTATTAATTCAAATTATTTTGGTAATTTGTAAAGCTTTAAATTCTTTTTTTAATGTATTGTAACGTATTATCAATAGTGTAATATATAATTACTGAGGCAAACATTGCAAAAAAGTGTAAAATACATGTTGGTATTAAGTTAATTTATTCTTCAAATTAGGGTATATTCTTTTTTTTTTTTAACTTTAATCAATTCTATTTTTCTAAAAATATTCACACTTACTCTCATTGATTCTCAGAAAATGTAAATACAGCTGATGACTACTATAATGAAATGAATGAAAATTAAGTTAATTATTAAATATAATATAGTATTTAATGGTTTTAAATTTAAAAAATCATATAATATTATACTCTGAAGTTATCTGCAATATATCGCATTGGCTGTAACTGGGGGAAAGTTAAAATCTACATATTTAGTGTTATTTTTGAATATACACACCTTGAAATACTCTACAAAAATTTTTAATATTTACCTAAATTTGTTTCTAAAAAATCGAACATAATAATATTAAGGCACACGATGCACAATGATTAGACAATGGTTCAGTAAAAATAATAAAAGTTATTTTAAAAGTATTCTGAAGTAACATTTCCAGTGTCACACTGGAAGATGTCAACAAAAGCACTGAGAAATATGCTGTACTGAATTTTTTTGATAAAATTTTGATGTGAAGTGATCTTTTTTTTTCGAAATTCTTATAGTAGGAAGATGAAATCTTCCATGACAGGTATGTTCAGGAATTAATAATGTGTATAAAATCTTTACATAATACTGAGGAAAATATATACGGATGAGATAATTAGTCCTCTTTAGCGCTTAATGTTGTAGTTTAGCAACGATTTTGTCCTTTTTGTGCATGTGAAAGACACAGATTTTAATGAAGAAAATTTTTAAAAAGGAAACATTTCCCACTTCATGGATGAACTGTATTGAATTCATTTAAACTAATTGAACACCTCTGAGAATAAAAATGAAACGAAAAACGGACTATTATTTTCTACCTGTTTGCTCATATGTGTATGGATCAGTAGTTTGAAGTTGCAAGGTATTCATCTCGAAGCAAGCATCCCCCAATCCTAACGATTATGTCATTATTTTTATGAAGGACATTAGATCATATAATTTCATATATGTTACAGAAAAACCACACACCTTAAAATAGACCTTTTATCGCCACCATGAAATATTTAATTTTCTCTTAAAACTTATCAGCTTGTATAAATTTTCTTATTTTTGAAGCGATCATTAATTTATTCGCTTCTTGCACAATATTATTAAAGGGTGTCTACATGCTTTTGGTTGAATGTGAATCCATGCCTTAATAATTATAGCCTTATCAAACTATCTAATCTTATCTTTTGAAAATATGTATACTAATATGAGATATAACGAGATACTAATGTTCAACTACTCAATATTTCGTCTCACTTAAGTGGTAACGTCAAATATTTATGGAAAAGTTGAATATCTAGAAAATGTGAAACATTTCTAAAAGATGAAAATATTATAGAATTGACTGAAGATAAAAACAAAATGGTGTAATTGGAGTTCTGAAACTACATTCATTCGTCTGTATTTTCTAAATACCAATTAAAAGATGCAGATTTATTTTTAAAAATGTATATCCGTAAGAAAAATTTTGTCAAAAAATATTTAATTTTTTATCTCTTTAATTTAAAATCAATAATAACAGAAATCAATTAATCTAATTACAATTTCAGGAAACTGTCGTCTTTTGTCATTGATTTGGCAGAACTTTAAAGGCATTACCAATGACACTTGTTGTAGACCAATCTAAGACTGTGCGCGATTTTCATTGTCAGAATATAAAAACAATTGCATTCCAGTAAAAAAATATTTGTATTAATGACTATTGTAAAAAATTCTTTGATAGAATGAGAAGCAGAAGAAAGCCTTAGAAACAAAGAGAAAGTGTCAATGACATTATCCTTTGTTTTAACGTGTTATTTATATTTTTAGTCTTTTCTACACCGTCCAAAGTATTAGGTTGATGCGTATGAAATGTCGGATTCTTAAGTGATTGTATAAAACTGCATATCTTTCTTCAAAAGCTGTTTATTCAATCAAAGTATGCTCCATTCGCTTCAATACACTTCTCCCAACGAGATTTTAAAGCGTAGATGCCTGTCTTAAAAAAATTTTGGTCTTTAGAATTAATAAACTCTGATATCGAGTTTTTTAGACTGTCTGAATTTTCATAGTGTTTGCCCCTTAAAAACAGCTCTAAATGCTTGAAAAAATGAAAATCGGTCGGCGAGAGATCCGGTGAATAGGGTGGATGCTGCAATGATGAGCATACGTTTAACCGATCCAGCTTATTTCGCTCTGTCAGGGCGTGCGGTACCCACTTGTCCATCTTCTTAACCTTGCCAATCTCAGAAAGGTGTCTCAATATCGTTGTATGGTCAACTTTCATCCTGATAGCAAGTTCCCTCGTGGATACGGCTGGATCCGCTTCCACTAGAGCCTTCAGGTCATCATTCTTCACAGACGTTTTGGGTCTTCCGCGCGGCTCATTTTGCAGTGGAAAATCGCCAGTCCGAAATTTTTAGAACCAACGCTGCACTTTCCGATCGTTAACCGTATTCTCCGCAAACGCTTGGTTTATGTTGCGTGCAGCTTTTGCAGCACTATTACCAAGTTTGTACTCATATAAGAAAATGACGTGAATGTCGGCAGAATTCATATCGGCAATAAACTCAAAAGAAATAAAAAAGGGAAGACCTTCGAGAAAACCTATTTTGCTGAAATGAGTCTCTGGCAATGGACAATACGAGTATGAATGAGGTTATGCCAAATACAAAAGTATAACGAAAACAGGGAGGAAAACGTCCGCATGTAAAGAGAATCCGACATTTCATACGCACCAACCTAATACCTTCCAATACTGTATCTGTATTTGCTTAAAATAAAGACGCGTTCATGGACATCTGCTTTCAAATTTGCAACATTAATTAAATCATCGCGAGTAATTCATTCCAAACCTAATTAAGACCATAGTTAAAAAAAGTGATAAAGATAACTTTTAGAATTTGATGTTTCGGTGATACAGATGTACACCAAGACCTTTAAGCGTTCATACTTTTTACACGAATTCTTATTTTTGATTAATATGAGCATGACTCATCATCAGACAATTTTTCTTTCCTCAAAATCATGATTATTAATGAATCCTACTATATTCAATTTCAATCGTTTCTTTATACGTAAACTTTGTTTGTATGGAAGCCATTATCCTCACAAGTGGTCCAGCAGCATCTGCTAAAATCTCTAATTTGAAAAATGACCTTAGTTTAAATTGAATTCAATGTGCAATTTAAAAAAAAGGACTTATCATGTATTTAAATAACTCCAACATTTTAAAAATCTTTATATTTTACTAAGTCTAACGTAATAATAAATGAATACAGAAGTATGAACATTATTTTTTTATAATTTGAAATTGAAATGCTATTTGGAATATTTTTTATAATTTTTGCTGCGAAAGTATTACAAATATTATTTGTAATTTATGTGAATAAATTCTATTTTAAAATTAGTATTGAAGACAACTCTATCTATTGTAATACAAGGATTGTAACTGTTATGTTTTTAACTAAATTAGATTACTTAATTATTTTGTTCTTTAAATTTCTATCACATTTGAGCGAGAAATGTATTAGGTTGGTGCGTATGAAATGTCGGATTCTCTTTACATGCGGACGTTTTCCTCCTGTTTTCGTTATACTTTTGTATTTGGCATAACCTCATTCATACTCGTATTGTCCATTGCCAGAGACTCATTTCAGCAAAATAGGTTTTCTCAAAGGTCTTCCCTTTTTTATTTCTTTTGAGTTTATTGCCGATATGAATTCTGCCGACATTCGCGTCATTTTCTTATATGAGTACAAACTTGGTAATAGTGCTGCAAAAGCTGCACGCAACATAAACCAAGCGTTTGCGGAGAATACGGTTAACGATCGGAAAGTGCAACGTTGGTTCGAAAAATTTCGGACTGGTGATTTTTCACTGCAAAATGAGCCGCGCGGAAGACCCAAAACGTCTGTGAAGAATGATGACCTGAAGGCTCTAGTGGAAGCGGATCCAGCCGTATCCACGAGGGAACTTGCTATCAGGATGAAAGTTGACCATACAACGATATTGAGACACCTTTCTGAGATTGGCAAGGTTAAGAAGATGGACAAGTGGGTACCGCACGCACTGACAGAGCGAAATAAGCTGGTTTGGTTAAACGTATGCTCATCATTTCAGCATCCACCCTATTCACCGGATCTCTCGCCGACCGATTTTCATTTTTTCAAGCATTTAGAGCTGTTTTTAAGGGGCAAACACTATGAAAATGAAGACAGTGTAAAAAACTCGATATCAGAGTTTATTAATTCTAAAGACCAAAATTTTTTTAAGACAGGCATCTACGCTTTAAAATCTCGTTGGGAGAAGTGTATTGAAGCGAATGGAGCATACTTTGATTGAATAAACAGCTTTTGAAGAAAGATATGCAGTTTTATACAATCACTTAAGAATCCGACATTTCATACGCACCAACCTAATAAATTACCATTGCGAACCGTTTTCTGCATTTACTTGTTGCGATGTTTTTAAAAAAGGAATTATTTCTGTTTATTGGCAAAAAGTTGCTGTGTGAGCTAATTTATAAATCCTAATAAATTATATTAAAAAATTTGACAATAAGTACTTAAAGAGCCTCTGTTTCACTAATAATATAAGCGAAATTAGTGTGAATTTTCAAAATTATTCCATACAGGAAATTGCATCGTACAATTGTTTAATGGAAGATTTGAGGTATGATGTGGTTTATTTCATTGAATTCTCTAATTTTATCCATCCATCAGAAAAAATCCTTTAAATATACCAAAATATCAGTAATAATATCGTGTCATATATTTCTAGACTAGAGTCTTATAGAATTATATGAATTTTTTCCATCGTATGTCGAAACTATACCGTATAAAAATTGTTTTTAAGCCTTTCTATAAATATTTGTGATTGAGTCAATTAACTTCTGGCTGCGCATATGACTCTCTAGTATTACAGTGGTAACTACTGGTTCCATCTATAACATCTTCTCTTAAAAAGCAGATTATTAAATCTTACATATTGCCTACGGAAAAGTAAACACTGTTTGTCCATTTCAGAGGTTTATCTGAAGATTTTGATTGATTTAGTCTACTATTGAGAAAATCATGCCTTGATTTTTCTCTAAGAAATGCATGCGTTTCATTTAGAAGGAAACAAAACCTTCAATAATACTATGATGCGTATTTTTACATCATACTTTTACATTGACTATTCTTTTTTCTTTATTCTTTTGAATACGATATCATAATTGTAACTTTAATTGCAAATTTTGAGAAGTAAGCTTTTTTAGGAAATAATAAAAATCCCTATTTTTTAATTTTTGTGAAATTAAGAACACTTTTGCTATTCTCAAATGTTGAACATTTCTTTTGTCGTCACATAGCATGACAGCTCAAGGGTATTTAAATGGTCCTCGTGTCTTGCCGTCTGGATAATGCTTGTGTCATATCCTCTTGGCAAGAATTCAGAAACCCCCCCTCTCATCCTGAGGCATGACACCAAAACCTCCACCTGAATTTCACAAATCTGAGCCACAATGATCACAATTATTGAATTTTGCCTAAGTTTATTCACATCAAGCTATCAAGAAAAAATTCAAAAGGGAACCAATAATAGTTCAAATCTAAAATATTAAATGCGCATTTCAAAAACTCGTCAGTGATATTATCATAAAATAAATTGTAAGTGATTTTATGTATCCAACCGTTGCTGCCCTCTTTTCCTTGCTTGAGTATTAGGAGTATTTGTACTCCTATATCAAATTTTCAAACTAAAAATTATGGAACAACAGATAGAAATCAAGAAATTCTAAACTCATTTGGAGAGGTCCTGAGAAAAGTAGCACATATATATCATTTTTTAATTCTTAATAATCGTAATAGAAAAGAGAAGTTTTAACACAATGTCTTCATTTTTGTTATATATTGCAAAACTTTAAAAATGTAATTAAATATTTTAGCCACCAGGTGCGTCAGCAGGTGGTGGATCGCCGAACGTCCTGTAGGAATGACAGGATAGACTTGAATATAGAATCAGAGGCCGCGAATCAGCTCCCGTAAACCCTGGTGTTATGCGATCCGTGCCTAGGGCTAATTGGCACCGCGGTATTGGTGTCTTAACGGAGCCTCTAGTTGCCTGGCAAACTTCTAGAGTAATTTGCCTTGCCCAGTATCTCAGGCAATGCTGGGTGGACTTATATTACCTGAGCTTTTTAATTGTTAACTTGTGTCTGAAAAGACACAAGAAATAACAAATCTTTCTGCATTTGCAGGTGATGCCTCTGAAGTAGATCTTGCAGAAAAAGACAAGGGAACTCAGAGGCAATCTTGTAAAGGGGCAGTAATGAATCTTTTACTTGAGGTAGAAATGACCTCCAAACCATCTTCTGGTGAAAGCCAGGAAGCTATCCCTAGCATGACTGACTTTCTGACCAGATGGGACTGTTTCAGCAAGACCCTATCTGCTGGAAATGTCAAACGCAAGAGGAAACGGCAGAGCATATCATTTATGAATGCGAGGCTCTTGCCCTCCCTAGATTAACTTCTTTAGGCATCATCCATACTAGAGAGTTACACCTAGGCTCCATTAAAGGGTTATCGGACTTTATTAATAAAGTGGGTGACCCGAGCAACTGGAACTAGGAAACATTGGGTTTGAAGTTAATGGTACAAAATGCTGATAAAAGCAGAGGTGCCCAATGACATACAAACCCAACCTTAAGAAGAAGAAGAAGAAGAAGATGTAATTAAATATTTTAGTCAATGTAAAACTTTTCAATGAAATTTAACTCGTTTAATTTCATTTGCAACAATAAATGCTAATTGAAATATAGTATCACTCACACCTGAAGTTAGTTTCTTTTTCCATTCGTGTGGATAGTTGGATTCTGTTTTGAACTTTTTCGAATGACAAATGGGGTGAATCGTTTTATTGTTTAAAAGTGTTGGTTTTCCTTTTGTTTGTACAGAATTCCAGTGTTTTGAAGAGTTTCTTTGAATAAAGCGTATGTTTTTCGGAATGACCACTTCACTGACCTAATGTGTTAATCTATATTTTACAAATGATTTTTCCTTTTTTACTGAATATTGTAATATAATCTTTCCCTAAGATCCTGTCAATATTCTGTAAAAAAGAGTGTTAAGAGCATTGATTATGCATAAATATTTATTTCAATTAGTTGTTGAATTTCAGTTATAAATATCTAACTTTTAATAAACATTAAAAGTTAGATTACCGTCTTATATGATAGAAAAATATTCGTATCCTGTTGCATAATTCTATCATTTTTGATGAATATAAACTAAAAGAATGTTACTTTCTAAAATGAAATGATAAAAATGTATGCTGAAAGTTGGAACTTGATTAAGTATTTTGCATTAAACTATTATACTTTAATCGGCATGATTTTTTTCACCTATATTTGAATACTTTGATTCAACTCAAATTTTCCTGTTTTTGAACATACTAATGATGTACGAAAGACCTAATTTTTTAAAGATAAAGATATATATAATCTTAAAATTTATGTACACAGAATCTTTTAATTAAATCAACTGTTCTTGAATTGTTAAATTAAAATATTTGTGAATATATTGTACAAAATTTAAAGCAATACTTTTTGCTAAAACAATTCATTTAATCTAATAAACAAAATTCAATTATTTTTAAGCATTTTTCAATATGTGGTTCGGATTTTTTTAAACATAATCATCCTGCATTTTTGTTGTATAAACTTTTTGTGTTACATATTTTTCATAGAATTTTCAAGTTATTTAATAAGTTTCATTATTTTTGTTAAATTTTAGAAAAATTATGGTTATTCCCTTTTTTAGAGCAAAGAATTTTGAAAGATTTAAAAGATTTCACTCGTCCTTATACAATAATATGAGTATTATGTATTGTTTGGTGTAAAAAATTTGTTCCCATAATAATCTCATTATGGGGAATTTATTTCTATTTCATAAAGTAATAGTATTTGTTGGCAGGTCTTGCTATTGCAGAAATATAGTGATGAAAGTTTGGTAAATAGAAAACTTTCAATAATAATATCTGTCACAAAGAAAAAAATTTCATAAAAATCATTCGTAAAAGAAAAAATTTGCTTTATATATGTTATATATGAACTCTAATTTTTTTGTCTAGTTATTTTTTTAATTTTGTATCATGAAAAGAGAGTGTTTTCCAATAAAGTATACTTTCTTGCATAAATAAATAAAATTTTCAAGATTTTGTGAACTACACCTTGCTTCTGTTTTGGTTTTCCACATTTATCATATCCTTACGTATTCTTAACTTTCGATTTGGAATCCCCAGTGTTTGGGTGTCAAAAATATTTAAAGCGTATTAGGAAGCGACCACATTGTAGCAGCATTTTGCCCTCAATTTTGTACGCTTGGATACAGTTATAATATAATAACCTTTTTTTTAAATATTTTAAAAATTTTTAAGGGATATTTATATTTTCAATGTTTATATACGTAAGAAAATGGTATTCAATTATATCATATTCAGCAGAAAATATTCTTTTTGCAAAAAAACCGATACATAAATTAAATGAAAATAACTTCATGTTTGCAATAAATTCTTACTTTTAGAAACGAAATTTAAATTTTCCATTATTTGCATTTAGCAATTTCTTACTAGCATTATTGGGAAAAAAGTCCCAGAAGTATTACAGAAATACATTGCTGGCCACCCAAATTGCAACAACAAGAGATATCCCAACAAAATTTATTTTGTAGATAACATGCTGACCAAGTATCAACTGAATAAATTTATAGACTTCTATAAAGTGCTGTTCCTGCCAAAATCACACAGTAGCCAGAGTCCTTATTGGAGATCACCGCTGCCACACGCTTAGTTGATTAGGTTTTCTGGCGCAAGAACCGCTGCCATACGACTCGGCATTGATCTATAGAGACTTTGGATGTGTTCTTGGGGTACAGCAGACTAAGCAATTTCCACCCGTTGCAAAAGCTGATCTGTGTGGCAGCTGGGGATGTAATCTGGGTCAGTTGTTTGGCAACCATGGACCACATGTTTTCTATGGGCGAAAGATATGGAGAGCGAGCCAGCCAGGGAAGTAATTCAATCTGGCGATGGACAAAGAACCCTTGGACAATGCGTGTCAGGTGTGGTTGCGCATTATACTGTAGAAATACGACTGCTGGCAAGCCCTGAAAGTAAGGAAAGACAGCTGACTCCAACATTTCGGAGAAGTAGCGTTCGATATAAGTACCGGAAATGCGTATTAGATTAGAACAAGAGTGATATCCAATACCGCCCCATACCATAATACCCGGTGCAGGACCAATGTAGAAGTGCATAACGCAACTTTTAGCATCTTCTCTCCACGGTGTCTGCAGACTCGAATGCGATCATCGTGGTATTGCAGACAGAAGCGTGACTCGTCAGTAAAGACAATTTCATTCCCTTCTGCCGCCCACATTCTTCATGGCACCATTGACTGCGGAGATGTCTGTGGTTCTGCGTCAAGAGTAGACGAAGCAATGGAGGTTTTGCGGACAGATCACTCTGTTGCAAACGGCGTCAAATAGTACGCGCAGACATTGGATGATGCGTTACAGACTGAATGTGCTGTGCTATGGTTCGTGATGTGGCTGAGTGATCCGTCACTGTCATACACACAATTTGCCTGTCATCACGTGAAGTGGTGCACAGAGGTGGATGCGATCGAACACGCGTGTCTGTCCGTCGTACCCTCCTGCATCCAACGATCAGCATTACAGTTGTTTGGTTTCGTCCAACACGACTACTGATTTCCCTGAAAGATAATCCACAATCTCTGTAGACCGCTCTGGCGAACTATGATACTCGATCAAAAAATGATCGCTGGTTTTTAGGAAAGAAAATTGATCGTTTAAAAAAAACACAATTGCGGAACTTGAAGTCGTCGAAATCTCCAAGCTTTAAATAGTGCTTTGAAGTGGCGTCACAGGCGTCACATTGTGAGGTGCGTCTGCGCCGAAATTCCAATCATTTGCATACCTCACCTCCGCTGATGTATGTTGTAAATTTCATGTTATTTGCATGCTTCTTCCAGAATGTTGCATTTATGGTGGACAAAAGTGCATATTGAACAATAAACACAGTTTCCAAACTTTGATTATTGACTGAATGCTGTTAAGATTTATGAAAATTTTATGAGAATATATTGTAAAATTTAATTGAATGAAAATGTTATTTTTCCCTAAAAATGACTATTTTATAAAATATTGAAATATATTTTTTATAATTTAAAATTTTAATAAATAAAGGGAAAGTTTTGTTTAGAATGTAAACCAAAATATATATTAATACTCTAAAATATAAAAAAAATCTTTTTGTAACTATTCAACTATAGATTTTGGTGATAAGATATTTTACACCTATACATACTAAAATGACCAAAATTAATAATTGTGAGGATTAAATTGATTTAAGTTTCCATTGCAATTTTTCTTCTTTTCCTAATGTGAAGGACATGTTTTCTCACAATTCAGAGTTTTCCATTTACATTATATTATGTTTCGCACAAATTTAACTTTTTTAAGTTTATGTACCTTAGATTTTAATTTAACAAATGTTGGTACATTAATATTTTGATATATTAATGTACCAACATTTTTTACATTAATATATCATAATAATTTGTTACATTAATATAAATACTTAAATGAAATCTCATTTCTTTTAAAATTAAATTTAGGTACTTTTGTATTATCTCATTTGTAGCATAACTAAATTTCAACATTTGGCGAATTTTTTCCCCGGAAATGTTCAACCAGGTAATACGCAAATACATAAATTTATTTTTAAAAGAAACAATTTTTCATTTAAGTGCATAAAATGAGTATTGCTTTTCAGTATTCAAATGTACGTACTAGCTTATTACACTTCTTAGGTGAATAAATATTTAAATTTCGTACAAATTCAAGATAGTTTTATGTTCTTAAATTCAGTTTTTTGTAGTTTTATGAATAATAAATAGTTTATATTGCTAAATTAACACAACACTCACTTTTTATTATATAGTTAAATTTATCAAGTATTTTCTTGACGTAATCAAAGTTGTTAAAAAAGATATAAGCATTTGAAAGAAACGCTATTGCGTTTAGAGTGTTCAAAAGTCAATATTTTATGAGTCTAGCGTTTCTGTCTATATATAGCATCGTTTATGTGTACTTGAAAAAATATATCTTACAAAAAAAAGATAGGTGTGTAGAAGTAGGTGATAATAGCATTTAAAGACGTTAGAATTATGTTGACCGATTCTTCAATGCAAAATGAATCTGGTAAAAAGGTTAACTTAATTTAAATGAGCATTTTTACTAAAAAAATTTTCGGAACAAGTTCAGTATCTCCATACACTTGGCGACGTGGCGAATTTTTTTGTCGCCAAGCTAGGCGCGCGTTTATTAAAACGGGAAATTTCCCTAAGTTCTATCGAAAAATATGCATTTCAGAAAATTTAAAAAGGGAAATAAATATAAATAATGGACTTATTTGATATGAAGTTAAGCTGACATGCCGATTGGTGATGACATGCCAATTCTTCGTTTGTCACCAGTGTCACATTTCAGTAAAAATAATTATCTAATTTTACAAAAAAAACATGCGAAAATATTTTTCTAAGTATATACACTTTATAAAATTAAAAAAAAGCATGCAAAAACTTATTTTTCAAATATATACATTTTTTAAATTTAAAAAAAACATGAATAAATTATTTTTTAAGTGTATACACATTTTAAGTAAATAAAAATGAAACACGAATACAATAAAAAAATACATTAAGCAATAGAATTTAAATAAAATAATTACACTTTCTCTAAATCCAATTTCCGTTAAAAATTAATATTTGCGAATCCTAAATTAAATAATAATTTGGAATCCTGAGCAATAATCTATCATTATTATCTTTAATTTTTGCTAAAATAACTTGTTGATATTTTTCAACAACATTTTGAATATGAGACATTTTAAATTAAAACAAAAAATAAAGTAATTAAAACAATGAAAAGATGATAAAAAATCAAGAAAACGAAATAAGGAAAAAAGAATATTTAACGGTTTTAAATACATAAAATAAAATATATCATTTAATAAAAAAATATATATTAAAATTAAACCAAATAAAAATAATAATGAAAAAGAAATAGTAAAAAAGAAAAGTTTACGATGTTTGGACACTGGCGACAACGAAACACAACAGCGGGAAATTCACCGATTCCAGCGGCAAAAGTGAACGAAATTAAAATGACTGGCAATTAAAACGTAGAACAATTAGCAAAGAAAGTTCTGGAAAGTTCTCGAAGTGAAACTAAAAAAGCTATTGCCACTAAAAAAAAAGCACGTATATAACGTAAAAAATTTTTAAACACGAGAAAAACGGAATCTGGCAAGGAAAAAATAAAAATAGTAACAAAAACTAAATTTGGCAACACTACAACGTAAACAACGGTTACCAGATTTGGCGAGAAATCAGTGTATGGGGATACTGAACTTGTTCCAAATTTTCAATTCAAATATGTTTTATAATTGTTAAGGAGATATAATTTTTAAAAATTTTCTCATGAAATGCTGAATTTACTCTGATTTCAATTTGTCATGCTGAAATTAATTTGTATCAAAAGTAAAATTTAAGAATTCCCTTTTGATATCTCATTTTTGCCATATTTTTTAACATAGTGTAAATATCATACATATTAATTTCTAATTAATATAATGAATAAATACAAGTACATTAATGAATTTAAGTATTTTTTCACTGTCATTTATTTCTCAGTTTTCACTTCATTCCTTTTTTTATTGATGTTTTATATATAAAATAAGTCAATATTTTAAATCTGAGAGAGAGAGATTCATGGCAATATATGTGTTAGCGTGGCATTTAACCTAACGCGGATTTTCTGTAAACTTCAAAGTTTTTTTTTAAATAAATTTCAACAAATGTTGCGCTTATTTCAATGCTGCTTTCTTTTGGAAACTATGGTAATTTCTTTCATTTAATCTAATTTTTTCATTCATACCATTGCTCAAATAAATAAATAATGTAAAAAAATCGATGAAAACTTAAATCTATAAATAACATATTCAAAAATTTCATATAGGGTTCAATTATGGTAATTTATAAATATTATTGTCACAATAAACCTGATTTTTATCAGCGAAAATACTTTCATATCACAGTTTTTCTTGCAAAATCTGGGCTTCTCTGTAAAATATTTCTTGCATAAAAAATGTGGCTTTTGAATTTTAATGAGAGAAAAATGTAACAATTCGAAGTAAATTATTAACTAGTTTTCCAAATATAAATTTATCTTAATATTTAAATTTAATTACAATTTACATCATTAACCGAAACGTTCTTATACTGGCGCCATTATTAGGGTAAAATATTTTGAAAGCTCTCACACAATAAATAAAATCACCAATTTTAAAACAAACGTTATTTATTTAACAAGAATTCAAATTTTAGAGTCAAATAAAATCGTCAAAATTTTTATTATTATGAAGAGAACTTCTTAAAATACAAATAACGACTAGTCTTCAAAAATGGTTGCAAAATAAAAAAATTCTAAAGAAATATTATACCACAATTTAAAAATATTTTAAACAAAATAAAGAAATAGCATGAAAATTGTTTTAAAGTTTTAAATGAAAAACTCCTCACACATGTAATATTGGGTTGTTTTCTATTTACAATTTACTTCATTGATTTTTTTTTATTTCTAGTTATAGAGAGATTAATAACATAATAGTTGCAGTAGTTAATTCGCGCGCGCGTGTATCAACTCTTGTTTTAAAGTTTTTGGAGAAATCGAATCCCCGATTTCAAGTGTTTGAAACAAAGGATTTTATTGAAATAAAAGGAATAAAAATAATGATTAAAAATATCTTTATTTTTATGAACAAAATTATGTTTTTTAAGTTTCAAAATTATATACACAACATAATGGGGTTTAATTAATTAAAAATCATAAATTTTGTAAACATGATTTTCTCTTCTTAATGGAAATACACTTTATGCAAATAAGAATGATGTGAAGAAAGTATTTTCCAGAGCCAATATTCTCATTATGAATATTTATACATTTGAAATATTTTTTATTATTCAAAAGTGTGTGTGTAAATATATATATATATATATATATATATATATATATATATATATATATATATATATATATATATATATATATATATATATATATATATATATGTATATATATATATATATACATATATATATATATTTATATGTATATATATATATATATATGTATATATATATATGTATATATATATATGTATATATATATATATACATATATATATATATATATATATATATATATATATATATATATATATATATATATATATATATATATATATATATATATATATGTATGTATATATATATATATATATGTATATATATATATATGTATGTATATATATATATATATATATATATATATATATATATATATATATATATATGTATATATATATATATATATATATATATATATATATATATATATATATATATATATATATATATATATATATATATATATATATATATATATATATATATATATATATATATATATATATATATATATATATATATATATATATATATATATATATATATATATATATATATGTATATATATATATATATAAATATATATATATATATATATATATATATATATATATATATATATATATATATATATATATATATGTATGTATATAATTATTGATTATTTAATGTTCGTTACGTCAAATGTCATGATCACTGTTTAATAATAGATATTGTCTCCAAATACAATTCAATTTTATTCAAACTCCATTAATTTTAAATTAAGCATTTATAGATAGAAATGTAATGTTAATTTATGAAGTCATATGTTTAAAATATATTCACACATATAATTTTATTCTCATCAAAATGCATTGTAATTCAATGTGGTGTTCCAAGTTTAGATAATTCTGGTTAATTCTTACATTCGATGTATTTTAATCGTTAATTATTCTTCCAATAAGTAAAATTGAATGAGATATATCTATTTACATCAAAATATTACGTTTAAAAACGCACATTTAGGTAAAAATTACATTTATTTCATAATCAGGTCCATAGCGATTTTCTTGACTAACGAACAGTATAACGTAGTCATGGATGTAACGTCGTCTAAAGAATAGTACTAACACCGGAGATGGTTGCAATTATAGGAAGTTTAATGCTTCATAAATGTTGTGTTATTCGTATTCTAATATTTTGTAAACTGACTTATTTTAGTCTAAAACGTCTCTATTTGATGAAGAACAAAACATATTGCATATTTTATTAATGCAAGTTCTCAACTGGAGAAATGCTGCACTTAATATAATCGATTTTGTTATTTTGTCATTTATTAGAGCATGTATTCAAAAAAGTCAGAAATACTTTTCTGCTAGCACCATTATATGTCATCTACATTTATCAAATTTTATACAAATGCATATATTTTGCATCCTTTTGTTTGGCGCATATATATATATATATATATATATATATATATATATATATATATATATATATATATATATATATATATGAGCTTGCGATCTATGCCGGCGTATAGTAAATCAACGTCAAATATCATGATCACTGTTTAACAAATATGTAAGTACCTAAAGAATATTGCTTTTAAAAGATGTAGGATTGCTATAAAAGATGTTTCATGTATAAAAATGAATAGATCAGCAAAAATATGTTCGTGTCTTTCGAAATTTCTATTGATTATTTTTACAAATTTAACACCAAAGCTTTATAATATATTTATAGTGTAGATGTGAAACATCAATAGAATTAATAAGAAGCTTTACATGAAACTTAATTTAGGTAGTAAATTATAATTAAATTACATAATTGTCATATAAGTTCTCTGGGGAGTAGTAATAGTTTTTTTTAATGATGACTTCAGAAGATTTCAGCTAGAACAAAATTGTTTTAGAAGAGAGATAAAATACAAATTTTAAGAAACACAAATTAATCCCAGAAACCTTTCTAATTATAAATTTTGTATGTCTTCACGAAATCAAAGCTATTGCATGCAGTTTATTTTTAAAAGTATGGTTATATCAATTCAATTTGCATGTCTAAATTTAAAATGGAATTCTCTTTTTCAAGAATCCTGGTAATTAGCTAGCTTTATTCAACGAAACATTTTTCCATTATTCTCAGATATTAAAGAATATAGTTTTTCAAATACTGAATAAAGTTTTCAACTAGAAGTAATAGTGCAGACTTTTCAATTTATAATAAAATTTCAAGTTAAGTTGATTAACTTATCAATAATATCAGATCTTAGAGGTGCAATAAAAATTCATTTGATGCTTTAAAATAGTTAACTATTTGCTTGATAAATAATGAAGTTGAAGATTTTTAAATTGTTTTTTAAGAAAAAGATAAAAATGATTTCGGGACCGATGACAGAAATTCTCCTGCGGTCATTCCTCAGAAGTCTCCAGGGATAACATTTTGAAATCAATCGAAGAACAATTTCATGCAAATAAAATTGAATTGTTTGGTCAATTATGCGACAAAATTCTGCAAATCCATTCTGCAAACTGAATATTTTTTGTTAAGATATTGCTAAAAAATCATCAAGTATATTGTAATATTTGTAGTGAAAGATATAAAAAACTTCATGGTCTGATAAAATTTAAATATTTAATAAAATCATTTCTAGAATCCAATTATTAAATATCAATATAATTTTGTCAAACAATATTTTATTGGAAAGTGAAAAGTTCAGATTGTTTTTTTTTTTTTATTTTTTCAATCTTCCAACTGTGCATTTATTTGCACTAGTTAAAACTTCACGACAAAATAAGAATAATTAATCTAAATTGATAACATGACAATTTTTTAAGAAATCTAGTCGAATTCATTGAACCAGCAATGATTTATTAATTTGAATGTATGACTTCTCTAAAATATTATAGAGGCGAAAACTGTTCATTTTTTTAAACAATATTTTCATTTATCATTATATTTTAATCACCGAAAGTTTAAAAGTGTGCTCCTTCATTCTGAGGAGTCAAACTTGTAACTAAATTTTTCTTTTAGAGTTTGTAATTAAATATGTCATTGAAAGTTTTATAATAAATTATTTTAAAAAATGTGTTTGATGCGGGGCAACAAAAGTGTTCGATGTAAGGTGTGTGTTACCAAATTTTATAAAAAAAAAAAAGACTAAACACTTGTTTAATAAATTAAAATATTTATTTTCAAACTTTTTTAAGCAAGCAAACTCAGTTCTTATAATTTTCAAAACAGAAATTTTATAAAACAATGTATTATGTAAAATACCAAATTTTTACAGTTTCGAAGAATTTCTAGTAAAATGTTGTTTTATTTACTTTGTGTGTTTGCTGTTCAATAAAGTATTATATTTTCAGAAAACACGTATCTATGCTACGTGATTTCGAGAAATATTATCACAGAATCAAGAGACTTCTGTACCAAACAATAGGTAAGTTAAAAACATTTTTCAATTAATTTTCACAAAGTTAGTGCCTTTTCATTTACATTATTTACAGCAATATTTCAAAGTAATTGTGTATAATAGTTACATAATATTTCATATGCATAATATCCTACATAATATTTCCAAATCATTATATATTTTCAAATTATGAACTTTAAAATGAACTCGATGATGTATTATAATTAATATTTACCTATATAAATGGTAAATTTTTATAAGTGATTTATATATATAATATATCCTGACTGATATATATATATATATATATATATATATATATATATATATATATATATATATATATATATATATATATATATATATATATATATATATAATGATTTATATATATAATATATTCAGGATATATTATATATATAAACTTATATATATATAATATATCCTGAATCCACTTCTTCTTTTAGTTCTAAAAGGGATGTAGTAAGGGAAACGACTATATTAAAATAGCGGATTCCTCTTCCAAATTAAATATTTTGCCTTATCACGGAACAGAAATGTATTTACTGTCTGACAAATAAATAAAAAATTATTTTTTATCTATATTATAAACTTGTAAAGAAAGATTTGATGAAACTGTATTTGAATATGAATAACAATATGGATATTTATCATATTCAATTATTTTCGAGGAAAGGAAAGTATTTGTAAATATTTCATGTATTATATTCACTCATCGCTATGTAATGAACGTTTTTTCAAAGCATAAACCGCAGCTCACTCTTTCTTGTAAATATCAATGAATGCTTCAGCACATAATATTATCGATACATTTATACAATACTTCGGTCTTGCTTCGGAGAAAATATTAAATCTTCCAAATTCTTTTCAGTAAACAGCAATGTTTAGAAAATCAAAAAATGATTTGAATCTAAAAAAATATTCTTTTAAAATTTAATGATAATTTTAAATTTTAATCTCTTTGAATATGTTGTAATGAATGTAGTATTTTAAGTTAAGAAAACCTTAACTTAATATATATATATATATATATATATATATATATATATATATATATATATATATATATATATATATATATATATATATATATATATATATATATAAATGAACTTCCACATTTAACAGTTATGGGCAACTATATTTAATTATTTTCATTACCATGGAATTAAATGTTTATTTGTATACCCTTTTCTATAATATATTCTCAAAGCTTTAATATTTTATGATAAAATGTGAAAGTTTCTGTTCTTCTAAAGTAGTTTTTTAGTTTTGAATAAGAAGCGTTTGCTACTTAATATTCGTTTTAAATGTAATATATGGCTTACTATATGACAGTCATCTCTGCTAATATTTATGATAATCATTTTTAATAGATTAAAAAATAAAAATGTTTTTTACGAAAATAATAATATAAATTGAGGTACATTTTATTAACTTATAAAATGCACTTTTTATTATTATTTTCTTTTTTTGTGTTAATTATTTCATTTTATATTGTTTTAGAATATAATACTTGGTAAAAACGTAAATTTTTTAAATTTATTTAATTTTTCTAACTTTATATTTAAAGTTTTTAAGTTATAATTTTAGGGCTATTTTTTATTATTATAAAAAGGAAATAAAAATAATTCCTCACATAGTGGAGTACTCTTTTAGATATCAAAGGAAGTGATAATTTGAAAATTATTTGTTAATGATAAATTTATATTTATTATAAATTCTAGCTTATGTACCAGCTGATATGCATATAAATAGTGATAAATTACCTGTATTGGTCCATAAAGTATAATTTATATGCTATAACAGTTTTAACTTGTATATTATTATCTAATAGGTGTGTGGATAAATTATTTTAAAATATATTCAGCTTAAAAATTATTGATGTTTATTTGAATTTCATGCAGTACGTAGAGTTAAACTGCCGCTGTTTTAGATATATACTTTTTAGTATTTATATAATATTTTGAATGAAATAAAACTATAAAAGTTATCTCTGAAGTATTGAAAACATTAAAATTTTGCTCATGATAATTTAAACTTTTACTCTTAGAATGGGATTTTTTGCGGCAATCCTTAATGTACTCAAAAATGTTTCTGCTATATGCTGAAACATATATTAAATCTCATTACTAAAAAGCTAACAGGACAATAAATTATAGTAAAATATACATGAGTAACCTTTATGAATTTTTGCAGAACTTTTGCTGAAATATATAGAATTTTGTTAAAAGTCATGAAATAAATTTTACAAAGTATAACCCATATAGCATAATGTTAACAAAGCTAAAAAAATGAAAAGAACTCTCAAATGAAAATATTTTTGAAAAATATCCAAATAAAGTTTCTGAATCACTAAATGATGATCAAACAGAAATAATTATGACCATTTAACATATATGATTAAAATATTAAAAATGGAAGTTATGAATCAAAACAATGAAAATTTATGCTATTTTAAACTGTAGAACAGCAAAAAATTAGCTGTATATAATGAATTTATGAAATATTATTATTTCAGAAAACTTTATTTATATAATATTTAGGAATTCTGGATGTTCTTGCTTAGAATATATTTGATACAAATATTGTGATAATACTTAAACAATTTCCGTCACGTTTTTTAACAAGTCAGTTTATAGTTTCGACAAAGTAATGGAAATTTAATTTATGTTTATTTTATTTGGAACAAGTTCAGTATCCCCATACACTGATTTCTCGCCAAATCTGGTAACCGTTGTTTACGTTGTAGTGTTGCTGATTTCAGCTTTTGTTTTCATTGTTTTGTTGCCAAATTTAGTTTTTGTTATTATTTTTATTTTTTTGTTGCCAGATTCCGTGTTTCTCGTGTTTTAAATAATTTTTACGTTATATATGTGCTTTTTTTAGTGGCAATAGCTTAATTACTTTCACTTCTAGAACTTTCCAGAAATTTCTTTACGAATTGTTCTACGTTTTAATAGCTAGTCATTTTAATTTCTTTTTCATTTGCTGACGGTAGTTGATTTCCAGCTCTTGTGTTTCGTTGTCTCCAGTGTCCAATTATCGTAAATTTTTTCATTTTTATTATTTCTTTTATATAATTTACTTTTATTTAGTTTAATTTTAATATATATTTTTTTATTAATTGATTTAAATTTATTTTATACATTTTAAATCCTTAACTATTCTTTTTTTTCAATTCGTTTTCTTAATTTTTTATCATCTTTTTATAGTTTTAATTACTTTCTTTATAAAAAAATGTCTCATGTTAAAAATACGGTTGAAAAATATCAACAAATTTTGTTAACTAAAATTAAAGAAAATAATGATGGTTTTTTTAATTTTTCCAGCTCTAGACCAACAGTTGGAAAACCCGGAATTGCTAATAGAATTTTCTTAGTTCAACTCGCTCAGAATTCTAAATTATTAATTGAATTTTTAACGGAAATTAATTTATTAAAAGTACCGATTTGTAGGAAATGTGGATCGGAAATGAAGATCACTCCAAAAAAAGCTTATTCTGATTGTTTTTCTTTCATTTGTAAAAAAACTATTGATGGAAATAGATGTAATACTGAAAAATCTATTAGACATGGTTCCTGGTTTTCAAAATCTAAACTTAAATTGTTTGAAATTTTGGTAATTACATATGAAATTTTGCGGGGATCGAAAACCGATCAAATTATTGAAGAATATTCATTTTCTAAAGCTACATTGGCCGATTGGAGGCAATTTATTAACGAAACTATTTTAGATTATATTGAACTTTCATCAGAAAAAATAGGGGGAAGGGCAAAATTGTTGAAATTGACGAGTCTAAATTTGGGAAGCGAAAATACAATAAGGGGCATAAGGTTGACGGTCAGTGGGTTTTTGGGGGGGTTGAGAGGGATTCGGGTAAAGTTTTTTTAGTTGCTGTTCACAATAGAACACAGGAAACATTAATTCAAATAATTAAAGATTGGATTTTGCCAGGAACTTCCGTGTATTCCGACTGTTGGAAGAGTTATGATTGTTTAACTGAGGAGGGATTTGAGCATTTAAAAGTCAACCATAAATTGACATTTGTTGATCCCGAATCAGGATGTCATACGAATACAATCGAAAGTACCTGGAGGCATGTAAAAGCTTCTTTACCAACGTATAATCGTAAGACAGATTTTAAATTTTACCTAGCAATGTATATGTTTCATAAATCTTGTATAGCTTCAAATGATGATTGTTTTAATAAATTTATTGAAATCGTATCGGGAATTAATTGGGATGAGTACAAAATTTCGGAGGTGTGATTATTTTATTTAAATTCTATTGCTGACATGTATTTTATATTGTATTCGTATTTCATATTTATTTATATAATAAGTGTATTTATTTAATTTTTTTAATTTTAAAAATATATATGTATTTGATAAAATAGTTTTTGCATGATTTTTTTAATTTATTTTACTTTATTTTTTATTTATTATTTTTATTTTATTTTATTTATTTTTTTTTTAAATTTGATAATCGTGACACTGGTGACAAACGAATAATGTTACCTTCACTGCATATCAAGTAAGTCCATTATTTATATTTATTTCCCTTTTTAAATTTTCTGAAATGCTTATTTTTCGATCGAACTTGGGGAAATTTCCCGCTTTAAAAAACGCGCGCCAAGCTTAGCGACTTGGCGACGAAAAAATTCGCCGCGTCGCCAAGTGTATGGGGATACTGAACTAGTTCCTTTTATTTATGTACTTTGTTTTGAAATCATATTTGCTAAGATCGCACGAGCATGAAGAACTTTAGCCAATTCACTTTGAAAAAATATAACAAATTGGACTTCAACGACTGACTAGTTTGCCAAATAGATGATATAAGAAATAAAGTTTTTTAAAAAGAAGACGGAATAATATGCTAACTTTCATGTATCTACATATTTGTTGTTGAAATTTTCAGTGTTTAGTTTTTTGCTGATCTTCCCGCAACTTCAAATTGATTAAAATTTTTAAAGGAAATTTATAGGGCTTCATTGTAATCATTTTGATATATTAACTAAACAAATAAGATTGACATAAATACCACAAAAAGAAGGGGAAATATTTTAAGAATTAGAATATATAATTATTTGGAAATTCAGTAATATAAAATTAAAAATTTATAATTTATACAAGAAAATATTCAGGAAATAATCGTAATCAGGAAATAAGTACTATGAGGGTAAATTGCCATTTAAATTTCAAACGTAATCGTTTGATGAAGATTCTGAAATTAAATCGAAAATGATATTTATAATTTTTGGAAAGCCTGAAATGACTGAATGATGTATCAAGATCAGTCCTTATGGATGGATAACATAAAAAAGTATATAAGCAAACAATATGTTTAAAATTTCCTTAGATTCAATCCAATGTTTTGGATATTATTAAATTGCTTAGTGTTTTGTGACGTCTGCTAAATCTATATTTAATTGCAGAATATGTATGAAAATACTCCCTCAAATCCCATAAGAGAAAAGTGTTTTATAGGACTAATTATAAGTGGGTATTATCGAATAATTTTCGTCTGAGTACTGTTATGAATGTGAGTAGTACTGATGCTTTCGATACTCTGTTGAAGTTTGCATCACCAATAAACAAGAAAAATAAAGGAACAAGTTCAGTATCCCCATACACTTGGCGACGCGGCGAATTTTTTTGTCACCAAGTCGCCAAGCTAGGCGCGCGTTTATTAAGACGGGAAATTTCCCTAAGTTCGATCGAAAAATAAGCATTTCAGAAAATTTAAAAAGGGAAATAAAAATAAATAATGGACTTACTTGATATGAAGTCAAGCTGACATAATTCGTTTGTCACCAGTGTCACCATTATCAAAGTTTACATAAAAAAATAAATAAATAAAACAAATAATAATAAATAAATAAAGTAAAATAAGATAAGAAAAGAGCAAGCAAAAACTATTTTTTTCAAATATATACATTGTTTAAAATTTAAAAAAATTAAATAAATACAATTTTTAAGTAAATAAAAATGAGACGAATACAATAAAAAATACCTGTCAGCAATAGAATTTAAATAAAATAATCACACCTCCGAAATTTGGTACTCATCCCAATTACTTCCCGAAACGATTTCAATAAATTTATTAAAACAATCATCATTTGCAGCTATACAAGATTTATGAAACATATACATTGCTAGGTAAAATTTAAAATTAGACATTTTTAATTAAAACAAAAAATAAAGTAATTAAAACAATAAAAAGATGATAATAAATTAAGAAAACGAAATAAGGAAAAAAGAATATTTAACGGTTTTAAATATATAAAATAAAATATATCATTTAATAAAAAAGTATATATTAAAATTAAACCAAATAAAAATAATAATGAAAGAGAAATAGTAAAAAAGAAAAATTTACGACGTTTGGACACTGGCGACAACGAAACACAACAGCGGGAAATCCACTGAATCCAGCTGCAAAAGTAAACGAAATTAAAATGACTAGCAATTAAAACGTAGAACAATTAGCAAAGAAAGTTCTGGAAAGTTCTCGAAGTGAAACTAAAAAAGCTATTGCCACTAAAAAAAGCACATATATAACGTAAAAATTATTTAAAACACGAGAAAAACGGATTCTGGCAATGAAAAAATGAAAATAGTAACAAAAACTAAATTTGGCAACACTACAATAAAAACAAAAGCTGAAATCGGCAACACTACAACGTAAACAACGGTTACCAGATTTGGCGAGAAATCAGTGTATGGGGATACTGAACTTGTTCCAAAATAAAATATATTAACATCAGTTAAAGTATATGATACCAATTCAGTATGGTTCAAAGGATGGCGACAATGGTACTGAACCGCCCCACTTTTGTTACGGCTGTTCATTAAGATGTTGAATCGAGACTCAGCTGAATTAGCAATAAAATTAAATAAAATACAGAGTTTCACGAGTATCACTCAAGTTTCCTCTTGAATTTTGAAATTTTCAGAAATAACGTTCTCTTTCACTACTGAAGTAAAGGATTATTCTGAAGTGACACTCAAAAGAGCAAAGTATCAATGAAATAAAAAATTAATTTTACATTATTTGCATGAAATTTGGCTTACAAAAATTTAATCATTAACTAAAATTCTTGATTATAATTAATTTTCGTGTAAATTAATTTTAATTTTCAAAAAGTTTTAATAATTATGCTTATATTTTAAAGAATATGATTTGAAAAAGATTTGAAATTTTCTTATCATAGATTAATTTAATTCTATTTCTAAGTTCACTTTGGGAATAAGTTACATCCTGGACAATGCCAAATAATTTGAAGCTAAGCAGAAGAAAATAATAGTTTATTATGCGTAAATGCAGTCAATAGTTTATGAAATGCAGTGAATAGCTTATTCATACACGAAAGACATATTATCAAGAATTCTCCATTACGCGCGTATTATGAAACCAAAATTAACCGAAAAGTAAATTAAAAATTTGCAAGATTTATTATGTGTGTGATGTTTTTTTCTATAAAGATAGATTGTTTATATATTTCTATTTTGATTAGCATTTTTAATTACTCTAATTTTGAATGACAATTATTAAATAGCTGTGATGATAAATCAGCGATTTAATTTTGAGATAATATTTACACAGTGAAACAAGTCTCAAATATAGTAAAAGTGACATTTTTATACTATATTATATCATCAAGATTAACATATTTATCTTTTGAAAAATATATATCCAAGTAAACACTTGTAATAATTTTTCAAAGTTTCTATGATTAAAGGCATAAAACTGACTCATATATTCTATTATTGTTTAACTGAAATGTATGAGTTTTTCATTATGCATTTAGATAACAGCATTTTACTAAGGAAAAAAAGCATTTCCTATATATTGTAAGAACTTCCACGGTTAAAATTTTTGCTTCCCTTTAAATGAAAATAATCTGAGTACGATAAGTATCGATCAAAATAATTCTTGAAGATGGACTGTAAGAAAATCACTTTAATTTAATTAGAAGAAAAATACAAAATATATGGAAACAAAAATATATAAAGAGAAAATTGTGATTTTCCATGTGTGTGAATGGTTATTGATTTAAAATCAAGTTAAGCCTACAAAGAAAGTGAACCAATTTTCTGGTGTCATACTGTCATATCACATCACACTCCCCCTTGTGATGGCACACAGCTGTTTTCAGCTGCATTCTCTCATCGGATCACTTTTTTGTTTCAACATCCTGAATAAATAGTCTTTGTGATTAAGTTAACAGATATGATGTACCATGAAAAAGGAATAGACCAATTCATACATGAATTTGTTACTTTTGCTGTTATCAAAAAGGTTTATCCTTAAATATTTGAAATAAGCTTATAAAAATTTTAAAATATGATAAAATAAATAATAAAATATACTAAATAATGAAATATTTTATATTGAGAGGGTGGCATCAAATAGTTCTTCTTCTTAAGGTTGGGTTTGTATGTCATTGGGCACCTCTGCTTTTATCAGCATTTTGTACCATTAACTCCAAACCCAATGTTTCCTAGTTCCAGTTGCTCGTGTCACCCACTTTATTAATAAAGTCTGATAACCCTTTAATGGAGCCTAGGTGTAACTCTCTAGTATGAATGATGCCTAAAGAAGTTAATCTAGGGAGGGCAAGAGCCTCGCATTCATAAATGATATGCTCTGCCGTTTCCTCTTGCGTTTGACATTTCCAGCAGACAGGGTCTTGCTGAAACAGTCCCATCTGGTCAGAAAGTCAGTCATGCTAGGGATAGCTTCCTGGCTTTCACCAGAAGATGGTTTGGAGGTCATTTCTACCTCAAGTAAAAGATTCATTACTGCCCCTTTACAAGATTGCCTCTGAGTTCCCTTGTCTTTTTCAGCAAGGTCTACTTCAGAGGCATCACCTGCAAATGCAGAAAGATTTGTTATTTCTTGTGTCTTTTCAGCCACAAGATAACAATTAATAAGCTCAGGTAATATAAGTCCACCCAGCATTGCCTGAGATACTGGGCAAGGCAAATTACTCTAGAAGTTTGCCAGGCAACTAGAGGCTCCGTTAAGACACCAATACCGCGGTGCCAATTAGCCCAAGGCACGGATCGCATAACACCAGGGCTTACGGGAGCTGGTTCGCGGCCTCTTATTCTATATTCAAGGCTATCCTGTCATTCCTACAGGACGTTCGGCGATCCACCACCTGCCGACGCGTCTGGTGGCTAGCTCAAGCCCCAGAGGGGTACGCATACCCCCTGGTTCCAGGCATCAAATAGTTAATGTTTTATTTCTTAGTTCAGCAGTTCGTAGGACCAATTTCCTTTATGAGCATGAATGTTTGTAATGATTTGGAACCTACTTAAAATGTCGACCCCTGTTTAATTAGATTTCATGTGCAAATACCATAGAATGACGAAACGAAATCACACCAAGAAACATTTTTGATTCTTTTCGTTATAAAATAAATAAATTTTACTTTAAATTATAATGTAAGATTCAGTTTATTTGAATAAAAAATTAAAATGCTTTAAATACGTTAATGGATTAAAATAAAATTAATCATTACAAATATGAATAATTTTTTAAGAATGGATGAACGTGTAACTCAATAAAATAATAAACTTCCATTAAA
Source organism: Latrodectus hesperus (assembly GCA_037975125.1). Taxonomy (NCBI): domain Eukaryota; kingdom Metazoa; phylum Arthropoda; class Arachnida; order Araneae; family Theridiidae; genus Latrodectus; species Latrodectus hesperus. Next base: position 40,699,704 of record CM075856.1, on the reverse strand, counting down.
ACAACATAAAATATCTTCATTCTGTATTAGGGATTGATTGATATAAAAAAGTTGCAAAATTAATTTCAAGAAAAATTACTTATATTTAAGAAGAATATTATTGTCATAATAAGTTCTAAAATAGTTGCAAGATACATAAATTATTTATAATTGAGAGTATAAGTGGTTTTATTAAAATTTAGAATAATCATAAAACCTATAAAATTTGTGGATTCCATACCGATTTGTAAGTTGCTTCTAAAAAGAAATTTTTGAGTAAAAGTGGATAGAATTTTCGTTTATTTCAGGGGTAATTTTTTTATTCATTTTGTAAGGACTTTGTGTATACACTGCTTTGAAGCCAAATGAAGTAATAATATTGTTTTAAAAATTTCAAAATAATTTTTATTTAATTTATGATATTTCTTAATTTATTTAAATTCTTTCCGACTCTGATATCAGTATCAAGGCAAGCAATTTGTAATTAAATGTCTTCGTAAATTTAAATAGAATATTAAAAATCTCGTTTAGCTATAGGTACAACGATAATGAACTGAGGACGTATCTTACCTAATAAAAAAAACAGCTGTTAACAAAAGTGTGTAGGAAGTCTCCAGAGAGGCGGACGGGGGCGATGGTGACCTTCGCAAGGTCAAGGAGAAAGAAATTCGGATTCTGACGGCGTAGCTATGCGGCAGTGCCTCTGGAGGTGCCACATTTTTTTCTCGTTCAGGGTGTGCAACCTGTCATTTCTCTTCCGCTTCGAACTCTTCACCGCGTGCCTCGCATTTTTCCACCCTAGAGACACTTTTTCCTCCCGTTACACATTGCCATCCAATTGAGGCGCCTTTGTTTAATTTTGCCAATTGCTTAAGAATCGAATATTTGGATAGCTGACAATGATGACTTAACCTTTTCCAACTCTTCACCGCGTGCCTCGCATTTTTCCACCCTAGAGACACTTTTTCCTCGCGTTACACATTGCCATCCGATTGAGGCGCCTTTGTTTAATTTTGCCAATTGCTTAAGAATCGAATATTTGGATAGCTGACAATGATGACTTTTTCCTCCCGTTACACATTGCCATCCAATTGAGGCGCCTTTGTTTAATTTTGCCAATTGCTTAAGAATCGAATATTTGGATAGCTGACAATGATGACTTAACCTTTTCCAACTCTTCACCGCGTGCCTCGCATTTTTCCACCCTAGAGACACTTTTTCCTCGCGTTACACATTGCCATCCGATTGAGGCGCCTTTGTTTAATTTTGCCAATTGCTTAAGAATCGAATATTTGGATAGCTGACAATGATGACTTTTTCCTCCCGTTACACATTGCCATCCAATTGAGGCGCCTTTGTTTAATTTTGCCAATTGCTTAAGAATCGAATATTTGGATAGCTGACAATGATGACTTAACCTTTTCCAACTCTTCACCGCGTGCCTCGCATTTTTCCACCCTAGAGACACTTTTTCCTCCCGTTACACATTGCCATCCTTTGCTGCAATGGTTGCATAACATGCAAATTGTACAAAATGATATCAATCCGTGCATTTGCCTACCAAATTTCTTTATTACAAGCTTCTTACACTAATTCTAACTAGTGTCTCAAGATAGAGCCCTAAACGTCGTCTCCAGATGGGAGTTTTAACGCATGCGCACTTGAAGAAAGTAGTTGCAATAATTTGGAGATATAAAATGCGAATATTGTTCAGTCTTAATTTTAGCAACCCTATGGTCTTCGATTTCCTTATTTACATCCCTATTATTGCTTGTGTGCGAGCGAAAAGCGATTAAGAAAAAAGAACGGGTATTTATGTATTATCACGCCGACCTTCTTCGCCTTTAGAATAAGTCGTAGAATTTTGCAAATTTTAATAATTATTTTTCGAAATATGAATTAAAAGCAAAACAGTTTACTTATATCTTAGCACTTTATAAAATACAAATCGATAAAAACTTTTTTTGTATTTCATCGTATCATTAAAAAAATTTAATTTTTCGCAGATGTGGTCGACGGGACATTATGTAAGTACCAAAGAAGGGTGAATTGCAATTATCACATTTTCTTCTGATTTCTGTATTTTAACATACACACACATCCATTGTTTTTATAATACAAAGAAATTATATTCCCTATGAATTAATTAACTAATAATTTGTTATATTTATAAAAATATAACAATACTAAATCGATACATTTTTCTAAAGGAAAACAGAATTCGTAGCTGTAAAATCCGCCACGTTTAACAATGAGATAAACATCCTAGCCAGAGAAATTTATCGCTTTCTTTACATCGCCAAGTCACTGAATCATAGCCAAAATCTTCTGGGAGCTGTGGCTCCGGGCTCGGTCTCGAGACGCTAGTCTAATTCTAGACATAGTGAAAATCTATTTCTATGAACTAATATGAAGAATTCTTTTTTATAATTTAAACATTTTTCATCATTAGCAATTTATTAAACATGAATCGCACTGTTGGAATCGATAGAGCAATGAAATGTAAGGCAACGCACCATTGGAATCCACGGCAACAATCTAAAATGTGGGGACTGGCGCCATCTTTTGAGGAATGGCCTCCAGATGACGCGCACGAATGAATGTCTCACACGATGGAATCAATTGAAGCAGTTAGCAGAATGATTTGGAGAAGCTTGCATCAATGTTACTCCACATCATCGCGACAAGATAATCACTGTTGTATAAAACAGAAGCCCACATTTTTTCATACACACATCCATCTGATCCGAAAAAGAAGTGAGATTCATACCGATCATCTTTCTGTACAGTCTGCTGGATGAGTTTATCGAAGATGTGGGTTTCAGTTCAAGTCTCTTCAATGCAATTATGTAAAGAATGTAATAAAATCGGATGTGAATGTAATTACTTTGAAATGGTAGAAAGATCAATGAGATATGCTTAAGAATCGAATATTTGGATAGCTGACAATGATGACTTAAGTCCAGTCCAAGTGTGGCGCCTTATCTAATCTTCTCTCAAATCGATCACCCAGAGCCTCGATCTAGCAGCTGGTTTTCTGCAGCAGCTGTTGTTGCGATGTATGCAGATGCGTCCGTGTGGGGCAGCAATCTTTGCTATCGCTCGGTTTGTAGATCAAAACTACCACATTCCGGCTATGCGATCGGGTTCACTTTCAAGCAGTTAGTTATAAGGTCCTCGAAAATATCTTAATGACATTGAAAAGAGGTTCGTTTCTAAGAATGTGTTGTACCACAGGTAGTCGCTCCATTCTGCTATCGAACTAAACCCAAGATGTATACATAGCAGATTTAACTTTTGCTAAAATGGAGCACCTTATTCATGAATTTTTTAAAAAAGTAAAGCCTATTTGCAAGAAAAAATATAATAAGGGAAAATCGAATTGGATGAATGAAATTTCTACAGTTATTAATGAATCGGCGAAGGAAGAAAAGTTATTGGTAACTTTTTAACAAAGAGAATATTGAAATCATTTTAAAAAGTAAAAATGGTGAATACATGTCAAATATGAAACCCACCTGTTCCATAAAATGAAATTACAGTATTCTGTCATAGTCATCAAAATGTAAGTCAATGAATGTTGAATATGAAAAAATCAGCGCACGAATAATGTTTTAATATACTTTTATATTCCCAATGTCTGAACTAAATGAAGAAAAATAGGAGCAAATTTTAAAAGCAAATCAAGAACAACTACTGTAATGATGTTAAAAAAGTCATGGGAATAAAAAGATTGTCATCCAATGATCGACAAGCGTCAGTACCTCCATCGACAAGCTCAGGTCTCTTCGAATTTATTTAAAGCACATAAAGGACTTCACGAGTCTCCATCCATTCTTAGAGAAATTGAGCATTACAGTTCTCGTTCCAGAACAAAATAATGGAAAAAATGCTAGCAACTTTTAAATATGAAATTGTTAAATGTTTTTGGGCATTTGCACATTAAATGTGCAGAAAATGTATTTATTTACATATCCCAACAGGAGGTAAGAATCTATATTACGAATTGTTGATTTGGTTGTCAATTCAGTGGAAAAATAAAAATTATTTGATTATAAAAGAGAAATTATATGACATTTATTATTATAATATGACATAATGATGAGATATAAGTGTGAAAAAGTTTGAATTTTCATTTAAAAGTATAATTGCAAAAATGAAACCATCTCGATTTTTAAAATATCAAAATCATGATCACATAAAAAAGTGCCAGCATTTCAAGAATGGGAACAACTTTATAAGTGTCTTTATAATAACGAGATGAACTTTTACATTACAACAAATATTAAAGTGCATGACATTTTGAAAAATTGTATAAAATTGATATTATTGATTGATTGTATATTAATGATCTTTTCGGTTATTAAAAGAAAACATAATTTAATATGCAAATTATTATTTATGAACTTAAAGTACTACTCAGATTTTAACGATAAAAACAATTTAAGCTTCAATTAATATTAATAAACAATTTAATATTTTCTTTAAACACCGAAAGCATTCGAATGAATCCTTAAATCCTACTATTATGTTTGATATCTGATTGCTTTATCTTTCATTCAAATTTCTCGGCATATTAGTTCACTAAGATTTTTAAAATATCTGTAATTGTGCTAAGTAAATGTTTAACATAATATTAGAAACGATAAAATATAAGTTTTTAGAAAATTTATCAGTTATACATTTCTTAAATATAATTTTAAAATCTATTAAAAGTTAAGTTTCGCAATTACATAGTATTACGTTTTTATCTGCATTTTTGTGCCCAGTTAAAAGTTACCAAAACGTGATTTTTATCAGCTGTAAAAAGACGAAAAACTCTTTCAGCTGTCATTCGCCTCATAAAATAATTATTTTATTTTATTACACGAATGGTTGTATTTTTTAAATTCAAAACAATACACAATATTTTCGGATTATAATTTTAAGCAATTGCTGCAGCATATAAGCAATTATTCAAAATTTTGCTGATGGAACCTTATTGTAAACAATTATTCAATTCTTATTTAAATTTAAGAAATGTTTTATTTATATTCAAGTAACCCGTTGTTCTAACCCAAGGACTGCCAAATCACGCAAAGATATAAGCAACTTAAGAAAGTTTGCTTCTTATATAAGGTTTTTATTTTGAAATAGGTATACGAATGTATGTATAGTAAAATATATTTCCGAAATACACATCATATTTACACAGAATTCTAAGAATTGAAGGTTTGTGTCTTCAGTTACCGTTCAAATTACTCTCATTGACTGATTTCCAGAGCATTTCTTACTGAGAAATGTTCAAAAATTCTGAAATTGAAAAAATCTGTTAACAAAGTTATATGAATTTCATTATTTTAATTTTCAAGAGTACTGATTCTTTTTATGAAAGTAAGTTCATTTATAGTTGTGCAAAAAGTATTTAAATATGAAAAAAATTTTGATTAGAGTATGTATTAGAGTATTCTTTTAATTAAAACATAATGAAATTATATGAAGAGTTAAGTAAATTCTATTTCATAAGATTGAATTTTTTTATGAAAAAAATGCTGTTTATTTTTAGAAAAATTAATTGAAATAATTTTTATTGAGTTGTCTAAAATATACATGATCTGTGATAGATACACAGCTATTTTATATTATTTGCATTCATTGTGTTAATGATAATCCTCATTGATTATCGTTTATAACTGAAGAATCTCTCTCTGTGTATATATATATATACACACACTACTGGCCATTAAAATTGCTACACCAAGAAGGAATGCAAATAACCGAACGATATTTATTGGGCACATACATTATAGTGGAAAGAACAAGTGATTAGATTTACAGGAATTTAGGATGTATAGATCTTGAGAAATCAGTACCCAGAGCAAGCCACCTCTGCCTTCAATAACAGCATTTATCCGCCTAGGCATGGAGTCAAACAGAGATTGTATGGCATGTACGGGGATCTCAATCCATGCAGCTTCAACAGTATGCCACAGTTCATCGACAGTAGTGGATGGTGAGTGATAGCGTGCCAATCGCTCGGCAACCATTGACCACACGTTCTCAATTGGTGACAGATCAAGAGAACGTGCTGGCCAGGGTAACAGTCGAACCTGATCTGTATCAAGGAAGTTCAGAGCAGTACGGGCAACATGCGGTCGTGCATTATCCTGTTGAAACAAAGCATTAAGGAGGCCTCGAAGATAGGGCAGAGCCACGGGCCTTAACGCATCGGAAATGTAACGGTTGCTGTTCAAAATGCCGGTAATGCGAACAAGAGGTGATCGAGACGTGTATCCAATGGCACCCCATAAAATCACTCCAGCAGATGGGCCGGTATAGCGATGTTCAATGCAAGCTGGCAATGCGCGTTCTCCACGATGCCTCCAAACACGGATGCGGCCATCATGGTCCTGTATACAGAACCGAGATTCATCTGTAAAGATGTCATGATGCCATTCCCGCGTCCAGGTTCGTGGCTGATCACACCATTGAAGGCGCTCCTGTCTGTGACGCAGCGTCAATGGTAGCCGAAGCCATGGTCACCGTGCAGACAATCCATGCTGCTGCAAACGTCGTCGAACTGTTTGAGCAGAAACTTGTTGCCTTGCAAATGACTCCATTTCTCGACTCAGGGTTCGTGACGTGGCTGTACGATCCCTTGTGACCATGCGGATAAGATGTCTGTCTTCTCTGCTGTTAGTGATGGGGGGTCGCTGAGATCCTGTATGACGTTCAGTATGATTGTCCTGAACCCATCGATTCCATATTCTGCTAACAGTCACGGGGTTTCGACCGACGCGAGCAGCAATATTGCGGTACGATAAACCGCAATCCCGGTAGGCTATAATCCTTCCTCGATCAAAGTCAGACACGTGCTGATAGGCATTTCTTCTTCTTACACGAGGCATTACAACAACTTTTTTTTGCCGAAAACAACGTTGAAAAATTGAGTATGAGAAAACTGCTGTCAGATCTCTGGTTTTATACACATTGTAGATGTCGCTACTGTCGCCTGCTTTGTATGAATGCTCTGAAAATCTAATCATTTGCATATCACAGCAAGTTCTACCTGTCATGCAAATTTCACGTGTGTGGTGTGCCGCTTTCCTGGTGTAGCAATTTTAATGGCCAGTAGTGTATATAACATTTCTTTCATATAATGAAAAAATAGTTGTGATTTTTCAAACACTTCATGAGTTGCATTTTTTAATTTGAAAAGGGAAAGCTCTTAATGACATCGAATAGGCCAGAGCATTGGAGGTGTCGTTTAAATTTTTCATCTTAAAATTTTAAATACTGAAAAAGTCTGTATTATTATTTATTAAGAAGTGAAATTTTGGGTACATTATAAAATAATTATTATTTACATTATTATCAAATAATGTAAATAAAAATACCCTTCCAATTTATTCTATATTCTTAATAACAATTGTTTTTAAGATTATTGAAACTCTGATAAAATAACTTATGTTAAAATGATGATAAACTTATGATAAAATAACTTAGTTTTTAACGATTTAATTATTTTTTCTATAATATTTGTATCAGAATTCTTCTGAGTTTTAGAAATCATATTTTTAGATGTGCCAATTTTATTCGTTATACAGGATTGCAAAATTTGCTTGTTTTATTGTTTGAATGCTAGTCTTAATTTAAAAATAGAAGTAGTCATATAACTCTTATATATATTGCAATACTATCATTTATCAGATCATTTACTTAAAAATTAATGCAATTTCAAAAGCATTTTCTATATTGGAATATAGGAAAACATAAGGAGTAATTAAATATTATGTTGCTCATTGATTGAAGAATGTTCTCTCATTCCAAAAACAGCTTCTCACTTCATTGATAAAAGAAAAACTCTCAGTAAAGATTTTTCTGATAGGATATCCTGTTTTCCCATTGAAACATTTTTTTACTTTAGTTATTTGTCCATTTTCATTGAGTTCCTGGAGGATAATAAAAGTGGTAAAAAAAGTGATGTTCTTTCCAAATGTAAATAAATCTGTCTACTGTTTATGAAATATAAACGTCTTGAAGAAAATGTATTAATATGTATAAAATTAAAACAGGTAAAATTATACAATTTAATACTTTTATTAGTAACTTAATAGGTTTGGGTACACATTTATTAATGTTTGTAAAATAAAAACGATATTTGTAAATATTTAAATATACTTCCATAAATAAGTGTGTATGATAGTTATGAAATAAAAACAAGGAATATGAAACAAAAACCAAACTATACCTATGGATATTGCTTATGATTATATTTTACTGCATCTCATTTGATTTCCTGATAATGTAGGAAGCCATTGATTTTGACGATGTATTTCGTTGTTTTTAGAAAATAATGTGTCCAAACTTTATACGATACCATAGTAAGATAATCATGAAGATCAAACATATGTACCCATAAATTCTGCATGTAAATAAATATAATGTAAATTTTTAATTGTTATATCACAATCATTAATTAAAAAAATTTTAAAAATGCATTTAATGCATCATGTCTAAATAATTGAAAAACAGACAAAAAGATAAAAGAAGGCAATTATTTTTGCATAATGTGTCAATAATTATTCTGCTGTTTTCTAAAATGCGCAGAAACTAAAAAATAATTATAAATGGATTGTGTAAATTCCTTTCCAAATTAAAAGTAGAAAAAATTTTTGTATGTAATAAATAATATAATACGAAATTAATAAATAAACTGAGTTTTTAGATAATTTCTAAACATGCTATATGTGTGAAGTTCACTATTTTTCTCAAAATGTTTTACTCTAGAAAAAGATTGGTATGTTTAGTAATTATTTTCCTTCAAAATATGAAATGACTGTTTGATAATAAGAACAATTCACACACATACATACATGTATATATAGTTTCAATACTTTAATATTTGTATGTCCACAATAAGAAAATTAAACTTTGTAAATTAAGAAAACGAGATTAATTAGATTGTAAAAACTCTGCTAAGAAAATAATTTCAAAGTAAATTCTGTTTTTGCCTTTATACGTAATATGAAATGATATCATTTATATACATTATTATCATATATGTGTTACATGTTATGCAATACTATTTTTATAAAGCGGATTTCATTCGCTAAGAAATTTGTCAATTGTAATATGAATCCGTAAAATTGCTGCTAATAATATTTTAAATTCAATTAAATTTGTATGACAATTTATTTTCTATGTAAGTTTTTATTTAATAGAATTTCTTTACAATAATATCTTTCTCTTTTCCTTAATTTACTTACCTTTTATTATTTTTCAGAATAAGGTGCTAAATTTTTCCTTCATTTTTTGGTTATTTTTATAGGAATCAAATTATCTTCATTGATAACTTGACCATTAATGCATAAAATGAATTTTAACATTGTTTTGGTTAATGTGACATCACGACATTATATTAAATTTTTTATTAATTTTTGAATAATAATGTTACATATCAAGTGTAATTTCACTCAAATTGTAATGATAGTATTCAAAATAAATGCTGAGGTTTTAAATTTTGTTTTGTACAGTCAATTGTTAAGATAAATGTATCTATATGTAATGATTACAATGTTGCTCATAAATTGTAAACAGCAAGCTGGCAGCCGAATGGTTGGCATTCTTGTCTTTGGTTTAAATGTTTGTGGGTTCGAGTCTTAGATATTAACTTGGATGTTTGTAGTGGTTAGGAATTGAGTTTAAACTGTAGGTTCTTTTCAGATTAGCCCTAGTGGGCAAAAAGTGAGCGACAAATCAACCAACCATTAAATGTAACTTTTTAATTTTCTTTGAATCGAAAATTATGAAAGGCAATAAATCAAATAATTATTTGAAATGCTTAGCTTGAGATACACCTTTTGGATGAAGGTGATTATAGTTTGCTTGAAATATTTTTTATATACATATTTTTTTAAATTTTGAAAATCATGAATAAATCCATATAGACTTATTCTGAATATTTTATTTGTGTGTGGGTGTCCCTATATATTAGTATAAATAGTTATACAAAAATATCTTCTGTTATGGAAATGGAAATATTTTCTAGAATAAAACAAATTCTGTTATCTCATTCAGGAGAAAGTTTAATCATTTTGGAAAAGTTTTAACGATTAAATTTGGTGAATAAAGTATTGTAATGTAAAATGCACGGAATCTCTGAGATAAAAATATTAAAATCACGATAGGAAACTATTGAAAATATAAAATTTTCAAATTACATATGTATAATAAATAAATGCATTTATATGTGAATTAAATAATTTTTTTATCATCCTTAAATGCGCCAACTAGCAACTGCTATAAAGCAAATTGTGAGAAACGAGCCTCTTTTTGTTTGAATTAGTAAGCTTCATATACATTTATTGATTTTTAAGAAACATTAAGGATTGAGAATTAAAGATTTAGATATAAATTAATTCACAGTTAATAAAGATCGATTTTGTGATATATTTTTTTAACTTCGTAAAACTTCCATGCATCATGAATTTGTGTGAGATGATAATATATTTATTGAATGTAAAATATATCATTTTTAGTGTTGATATTTCTATTAGTTTTGTTGACAAAGATATTTTGTAGGTCAGCAAGCAAGTTAAATGTCTTTCTATCGATTGGGAAATACCAAGACGTACTGATTTTTTAAATGCTTGAAAAATTTCAAGCGCTTTAAAGTTTGTGAAACAATTCAAGCTTACAAATAAAAGGGCGAAAAGTAGGTTAGAGCTATAAATAATAAACAGTTGTTGGCGTTGTAGGTGTTTCTGATGCACCCCTTTAAACATAATATAAAGCATTAAAGTGATATTTCGTCAATCTTTCTCACCTCCTTCAATCCCAGTCACAAAGAGAATCCTGCCCCATTGTGATAATCAAGTTTTCTAGAAATGTATTGTCTTTCTCTTAAAATATTTACGTTTCTATTTCTCTCCAGTTTCGACAGGTTTGTATTTCAATAGTTTTGATTGATAATCTAAAAACAAACACTTGAAAAAAACACAGAAGCACTTTATTAAGAAGACATGAGAACATGTCAAGCTTTCAGAGTCTATGAACCGCATTGAAAAAATAATGTACTGATGACTGAAATAATTCTTGTGCAGAATTCATGAAACATTTCATAGGGATATTGAGCTGAGGAATCTGTTTTTTGGAGAAGACACTCTAAAGTTTTTAATTTCATATCATTTTAAGGAATTTCTTCAGGTGATAATTCTAAAAAAGAACATCCCGTTATAGGATGAGTACAATTGCGAAACAACACGAGATTTCATCACTCATCACAATAGAAAGAGTCTTGTGTTTCTTGATGGAGGTAAATAAAAACCTACATTAAGCCTTACATGCTTTAATAAAAGCTTTTCTCATGTGTATGTTCATCTTTTTGAAAGAGCAACATTAAAGGATACTTCATTGCTTTCAGTCTTTATATCACTTTGTTTCATTTCTGACAAACGTTTGTGTTTGTAGCTTCGCTTAAAATGATTTGTCAAAGTCATATCAGTCAGAAGATGTGTTGACTGTCCTGCAACACATTGGGGGTACTTCTCATTTTTCTCGTGATATCGATGCAAGAATCTGCAAGCTTTATATACTTTATGTAATCACTTTGACTATGGTCAAATTTTTATAAATTTTAGGAATATATTTCTGATAACTTTGTGTATCATTTTGCTCTCTAGAAGGTATGTATAACTATACATTTTAATCATACACCAGCATGTTAGAAACTAGTTTATTCTGTCCGAATTATACTAAAACTGATTTTTTCATGAAAGTCTTAGAGTTTCTTTACATTTCCATAACCCAATTAAGGAGGATGATTTGATAAATCTTCTATATGCTCCCAAAAATTAGATATTGCAGTCACATGGAATTTCTTTCATATCAAGAACTTAGATAATCAGCAGTTGATGTTGAGTTATTTCATATACAATGAAAAAGTTTGTTGTAAAGAACCGAAATATCATATACATAGATTTTCAGTAAATTATTCCCAATAATTATCCATTGTGTAATGAATGCCTTCACAATGAAAAAAATATTAAGGTGTAATCATTGTTTTTTAAAACTGCTGTCAATATTGTTATCATTTTGATCAGCAAATCATTCATTCAATGAATAATTTTTCATGTGGTAAATTAAAGGGAAATCTATTACATCAGGGAAGAATGAACATGCTCATGAGTTGAAAAGAATAATGCATTTTATGAAAAATTCAAATTTGATTAGGAATTTCTTATAAAACTTCTTATAAACTTACTTCAAAAACAAATTTTCAAAATTTCCGAGTGTATGAAATATTAGTATTAAGGATTATATATTTATGCCAACACCTTATTTCTCTAGAAACATAATTTCATCTATATTATTTATAATTCAATAACAATTAAAATATTATAAAAGCGTGATAGATTTAAGTGAAAAAGTGGTCTATGACCGATTGTGTAATTTAATATATATATATATATATATATATATATATATATATATATATATATATATATATATATATATATATATATATATATATATATATATATATATATATATATATATATATATATATATATAAACATTTATATTATGTTATCTTTTAGAAAAATCTGATAAAATGATTTAATATTCTTTATGCTCCTTGGATCTTTATGAAATTTTGAGCTTTTAAGTTATTTATGAGAATACATTACTACTTTAGGCATGCCATTGGATTTGCGCATGCTCTGTAGCAGTTGCTGAGTGCGATGACTTTCATGTATCTTAGTCGGAAGATTATTTCCTCTTCTGAATCACGCGTATTGTTAATTCCAGTATATTTCTGGGCTCTTCAACTAAAATATTAGTAATTTGCGATCACCAGAATAAACGAAAGGTTCTGTTGAAACTTTAAACGTATTGAACAAAAGAATAATGAGAAATCACGTGCAAAGCAGGAAATTTCATGAGATTAAAAAAAGAATATTTATGTATGAGAGATGGGAGCCATGCCCACATTTTCTGCGGGAAGTAAACATCTCGAACAGCAAAAACATTGAGTTGCTGGTGTTTTCTGCAGTGCGGAAACAATGTGTCCTCAGAAAGTGTCAAACTTGTTTCAAGGTCGAGATTTTTCCATGTTTGAGAAAGATTAAAGGCGGAACTCAAATTTGAAAACCAGTTAAAGAGCAAGACTTGAGTAATACACTGAAAGTCGTTAGAACACAGAATGCATCAAAAAATGAAACTTTTTTCATCATTTACTGGTTTTCACATACCTTTATTGTTTTTAATAAATAACGAAAATGTTCTTACAGAAAATAATTCAGATAAAATTATTTTCAGTAAGAACATTTTCATAAATTGGTTTTAAACTGGCCTTTTAATTGAGAAAAACCTAAATAATTTTAAAAGATAAATTTCGAAAGAAGAAATTTTATATGATCTGCAATATTTTATTGCATGTGGTATTTTCCTTCTGGGGCATTTTCTTTCAGCAAAATGAATCATTAATTTTAGTAAAGCAGAAATTTTACAGAGATTTAATCGGAATCACCTTAAATTTAACCAGACAACGTTGCTTACATCTGCTGCAACATTTGTTTCAAAGTTGGTGTACTTGCTTTGAGCCGTCTCTACCCATCTGTTCCATGAGCAATTACTGAGGGCTCATCAAATGACGTTGATAATTTGAATAATGCTCTAAAATAGACTCTGAAAGAGAGTTTTATACATGCATGAAACGATTTCTTCAAAATAGGAGTTTTTTTTATGAGGAAATGAGCAGTTAAAACATTTTTACTTTCCCCATGAATAGACATGGTGAACTTGTTAGTAATAGAATGTAAAATATTTTAATTTTTGTATGGATATATCAAGAAAAATTTATATTTTTTGCAAGTTTTACATATAATTTACACTTATATTTGTTTAAAATTAAAACAATTCAATATTTGCGAAATGTCTTTCAGAGATTTTCAATGAAAATTGAAAATCTCTAAAAGCTTTTTGTGAACCTATAAACTTGCAGATCATAATGGCTTATGTTCTATAAATAATTTACCTATTATATGTATGGGTTTAATTGATTATTTTTCGAAATTACCAATTGGGAATTTTCTTAAGCGTAGATTAATATTTTAACTGTCAAAAAATAGCCATATTTTTTTTAAAAAATTTATATTAATAGTTATAATAACAATAATTTAGTATAAATTTTCATACATTTATGAAAAACTTTTATAATTTATAATGCTTCAATTCAGTTTCTTAACACAATTAGTGTGTAAATAATAAAAGTTATTTAATAATAGTCACTGTGTTAAGAAATTCACATTGGCATGTAAATATTTTAATATGTATGTAGCTAAACTAATTGAATCTACTTCTAGCTAAATTTATGAAGTAAATATTTATTATCAATGCAATAATAAACAAAAAACTTTTAAAATACTTAGACCATTAAGAAAATTTATTTCATAATAAAATTTTATGAAATCATTATAAAATTCTCGACTCGTGATGATTTTATAAAATCGCAGAGTTGGTTCAATTATTTTACTAAGCAAAATGTTCTCTAAAAGGGAAATTTTAAACTGTAAAAAAATACATCTGACAATATGAATGTGCAGACTTTATTAAAGTTTTTCGTTGCATGAAAAAAATAATTCATACTCACTTCTCTTTACAAAATCAGTTAATGTATAATTAAAATAAAATTAGTTTATAAATTTAATTAAAATTCTTTCCTGATACTAAAAATAATACATCCTTATTTCCTTTTACGATACCAATTATTTTTACAAACAAAACAGTTTGATATTGTGAGGAAGAAAATAATCATTGTATTCTCTCTTGTTATGCATTTATTGTTGATTAATATATATTTATCCTCAATGTCCAGTTTTTGGTTTAATTGCTAAATTTATTTGTATTTATTTTGCGTTTGAATAATTTATACTTTACAGAATTACAAAATCAGAAAATATTTCATAATTATTTTTGTTGTAAATAATATAATGCAAGTAATCGCAAAGAAACACAAAGTAAGTCTATTATCGTCTGTAAAACTGTAGTTTCGTTAAACGAACAAGAGTCCATGAATCGCAAAAAGAATATTTTATGAAGCAAGTTACAAAGAAAGAAATTATACATATACTAAACTAATAGAACAGAACATGGTGTATTTATAGATTTTGGACGGCTTGAACACAACCACCAATCAGAAGGCAGCGCAGCAGACGATTTGTAAGAGCAGACGATTGCGGACGTCTTAGAAGACTACAGTTTTACAGACGATAATAGACTTACTTTGTGTTTCTTTGCGATTACTTGCATTATATTATTTACAACAAAAATATTTCATAATTATTTTAAGATACTGTTTTATCTAAACAACTAATGGGATATTTCAATTTGAATGGATATTATAAACTTACATAAGTGCAAACATAAAATCAAGTACTTAAACTAATCGTAGATGAAGAATGTATTTCATAGTTTGGTATCTATGTGAGAATTTATAACTTAAGAGTTGGCATTTATATAATATGCTTGTTAATTGTGCACTAATATTTTTCTCTTGAGTGTATACTCATATTCTTTTCTTTTGCAGCTGAAGATATAAATCAAAGTTATGTATCCAAATATTTTCTCAGAATCTCCGCCTCCACTTTTCCTGCATTATCTGTAACAAACTTGCACAAGTGGAATTCGGAAGATTTTAAAATTGATTGACCGCTCGGCAGCGGTTTTATTTTTTGTGAAATGGGAAGTAAGTTGTTTTTCTTTGTGATACTATATTTTGATCTAGTATGGTGTGAATAAATTCTTGTGCAGCAACATTCAATATTTTAACATTATGTTGATAAAAGTTTCTAGTTAGGAATATTCTTGTTTTTAAATCCTTTTTATGAAGACTCTAATTTTAGAACAACTGTGAGATGTTTCGTGTGTGTTTATTGAATGAAATACTTATTCCACATTGCGAGCTTTTTAATATTTGTAGGATTGAACTTATTTAGAATTTAATGCAATCACAGTAAACTTGTCGTTAAATTGAAATAACAACTAAAATTAATTGTTTAAATAATAAATTACTTTTACTTTTTATAAATTTTGTAGATTTCTTTTACTATAGGAGTTGAAATATTTAATTAAAAACCTATTTGTAAAAATATGTATATACCACACACAATCCTCTTTATTATTTTATATCAATAGATGTATTTATTTAATGAATTTTTCTACGAGTCCACTAAATAATTCAAGGAGCATTTATATTTTCCATTAAAAAGCAATAAATCGACGATGCATTCATAACACGTTTCCTTTCTTTTAACAATAACAGCGAACTAAATTTTTCAAATGAGATATGATTCCCGAGAATCTTGTCTCCTATTGCGTAACAGATTTCAAACAGATCGGTTAAGAAGATTAGTCCATAAAAAACAAGGAATAGGATCAGTATTTTTCTAGCCAAGTGTAATTTATGCATATTAATCGAATTATCTAATTGATTTTTTTACTACATTAAGAATTTTAAAAGTGCTCAAAAAAGATTCTGTATAAAATTCTACAACAATACAAAGCTATTGAGGAATATGAAATCTTCTTCAATAATTAAAATTCTGAGTTTTTTTTATTGGTGAGAAAATATATTTAATAGTTCATGATTTTTTTAAATGCTTTCAATATTTGTTCAAGTAGGGTAGGTATCGGCACCATTTGAAAAATCAAAATGGATTACCGATGGAAATATCAAAGTGATAGCTAAGAAAAATACTCCTCAGATTGGAGATAATTTTATGATCCAAGTATTGAATAAAATAATAACAATTCAAGAAACCTAAACAGTTTTACAGAGAGAAAAAGAGTTAAAAATATTATTTTCATTGTTAATTTCCAAGCCTCATAAAATTCTTTGTATCTAAAAACAAGTGGTAGGTAAAAATTTTTAATACATGCAGGAAGAAATTTCAAAGTTTAACAAAATTGATAATTACCTTTTAAAACCATGCCTCCCTGAAACTAATAAAGTTTAATAATTTATCATGCTTTAGTTGATAAATATGTACTCAATATGCACCTGAAAATTAGAAAATGATAAAAATAGAAACTGTCTCAAGAATTAAATTGCTTTAAGAAAACGTTTCACGTTCTTCAATGAAACCCCTGCTAAGTGAAGAGCGATGTTTGAATCACTGCTTTTTATCGGCAGAATCGTCGATCCATCCTGTTAATTCTAAAACTTATCTTTTTTTATCAGGTGAACTCCATTGATTCTCTCAAACACTATAACTGACAATCGAAGCAAAATCAATTACTTTGATGGAAAAGAACATTCTTTTGTATTAAAGAAAGTAATGAAACGATGTAAAATGGAATCTATATTTTTCTAAATGAAATGCTTACAATGGCTTGAGCTTAATATTTCATTGTAAGCTTTTTCGTTTTCTCAACAAAAATTTATAGATCAGAGAAGATAATTTGCTTACCTGTGTTAAAAATTAAAATGTGTCACATAAAGTTTATTGTTTGTAGTAAAAAAATTAATATGCTCATGTTCTGTTTTACACAATACAAGTTTATAAATACCAGCTTGTAATACAGGTTTCATAATGTATTTATAGTTAAATAAGATATAAATTTGAAATCATTTACATGAAAAAATTATTTTAAATTTGCTGCTTGGCAGTCATTTTGAAAAATATTAAGTCATTTTCATTGTATCACGCTTAAATACGAAAAACTTGAATATTATAAATTATACCATACTTTTTTTAGCATTTTTTATTAAATTAAATTATTTTCTTTTGACTAGACTTTCCTATTTTTAGTTATTAAATATCATATGAAATCCAACTATAAACTTAAATTTTTTTTACATTTTTAATTTTTCTTAATTTATAGAAAAAAAATACTCAACCATCTAAAAATGTGAAAATTCAGTTAGAAATTTTAATCATACAATATTCAAATTTTACATCGAATTTTTTATATGTGTATTATATATTTGTAATATCTTCTTATGTTTCAAATTGTTATATCGTAACATCAAATACTGAAATGGCTTAAAATATTGATTTAAAATATAGATTAATGTGTAAAGTCTCTCTTTGTGGAGTCCACTGGATGAAGATGGAGTAGCTTTTTCACTCTTTTACATAACTTGTCTTGGAAACACTTCACTTCGCTTCGAGCGGTAGACTGCGATTCTTTCTAAAAATTTCATGCCACAATATTTATGCGATAATTTATTCTGCAGTTCTCTATTGTTCTTCCGTCACGCGCGATGACGGCAAGGCTTTGCGTTGTTCATCTGGATGTGAAAAGAGTTTCGACCTTGAGTTTCGTAACATCTTTAGCAACGCAAATAAGTACAGGTGTTAGTAAATAAAAAGATGGCTCGCACCGATAGGAATAAGTGCAAAAGATGCCAACTGATTCCACTTGCGACAACATTTAACAGATCTGCGCCATTTTCTTGTTGGTACTGTCATGCAAATGAACAGGTATCTTATCAAATTTTCTCTCGTTTTAACTTCCAATAGTATTTTGTTTTCAACGATTGCTCCCAAGAGGTGTACATTTTTCTTTACGTTAGTATTCCATAAAATCATTATTTAAATAATTTTATTCATAATTTTAAAGAGAATAGATTTTAAAATATTTATGTTACCTCGTCATTTTTTACGTTCAATATTTTCTTAAATTTTCATTACTTAAGAAAGATAGATATCATAATATTTCTTTTAATGTTTGTTTTGTTGAATGCATTATGTTTTAGAATAAAAGAAAAGTAGTTTTTGATATCATATTTTACACATTTAACCATTAAAAAAGATTGAAGAAGGAAATATTCATACTTTTTCTCAGAAAATAAAAGTATTATATTTTGTATAATTTCTTAAAAAATATCTAAAATATTTATCGTACTATGTCGAGAAAATATTACGTTAAGGTAGTTAAATACATCAAATTATAAATTAACTAGGTAGGTATATTGCGTTCATTTGATGACAATAAGATTCTAAACAAATTCTTCTGTGTATGTATGTACAAGATTTAGAAACATCTCAATTTGAAAAAACAACTTAAATTTTGCATTACTAAACTGTCTTTGGTAATTTACGATCATTTTTTTTAATATTTTGGATTTTTTTGTACATGTAATAAGAACTAATCTTTTTATGCAATTTTTGGGATAATGAGTTTATGATAACAGTTACATGCATTTCTTAAAAATAGATTTATTGTAATTTTTTTTTTATATTTCTGACAGTATTTATTGAAATATAATTTTTTTCCTAACGTTTATATTTATAAAAAAAGTGTTAATAAGTTGGTAAATCCTTTTTTTCGCTTTTATTTTTGCTTAGTTTTAGTTAATAAATGTTTTTCTTGATAAAAGTGTACTCATTGTTTATTTTAAAAGAAGTCTAAATATGTATTGAAAACATTTTAACGTTGTGGAGCACTCTTTTATTACGTTTTTTATACCAGTTTACGCTTTTTATATCGAGCCAAAGAAAGTTCTTTTTCCATAAATCTGCATTTAATTTCCGATTGAGTTTGTTATGGAATTTTTACATTTGAATTTTGTATCATTTTAAATGCTTAAATATGTGTGCTATATGTATACATATATAATACAAACAAGAATATAAGCAAACAGAATCGTAAATACATATGGGAGCAATTTATTGATAATCATTTGAAAAATTAGCAAACTGTCGATTACTTTTGTTGACATACATTCTTAACTTTTTTAACGCAACCTATACGCTGTTCAATACTATTAAAGGATATTGCTAGCCTTTTATAAAATAAAGGTATAAGAAAATTTTTTGTATAAAATGGAAGAATCAGAAAGGCAAGTTTTTCTAATTTTCAAGCATATTTTAAGTTTGGTGTCGAAAACGAAGCTTTAGTTGCAGCAGATGCTATTCGGTCTAATGCAAGGTAAAGCGGAAAAGACATTCAGTCAGAGCGTTCTTTCTACAAGTGCGGAGATACCATTCAACCGAAGCTTGGAGAGTTGTTTAGATAGGGATCCAACACAATCTGAATGTGTGCAGTAGCAGAATCCCTTGGATTTTAACAAAGTGGGATTTCCAGGATCGTTTCTTGAAGGTGAGGGAAAGCCATGCAGCAACGCTCAGTGATTTGTTTGTTTGTTTGTCGCTCAACGGTCATTTTTTGCACACGAGGGCTAATTAGACCGGGACTTACGGTTTAAAGTGGAATCCGAACCACTACAAACACCCATGCCCAAGGTGGGATTCGAACCCACGAACTGTTGAACCGAAGGCAAGAGCGGCAACGCTCAGTGAAGCCCGTCATTTAATGCTAAGGCTCCGGAGTCTGCAACTCTCGACACCCATTGCTTGAAGCTGTCTTCACTCTGACCAATGGCGTGTGCCTTTGACCCGCGGGGAGTGGATAACAGAGCATGTAAACAAGAAAATAATTTTTCTTCTTTAAATGACACCCGCCATCGTCTTCTGAGACATGCGGCGTCTTTGCAGTCCAGCACAATGCTCAGTAGCTTCAAAGGGCTCGAGCGTCCTCTCTGGAACGAACGACAGCAAGACAACTCAAGAGATGCACCCCCGTCGTAGGTGAGAAGCACACAAAGAGGTGACATTACCAAAGTAGCACCGTCCCACCCGAAGGTATACGGTGGAGAACGTCGTTGGACTAGTAATCCCAGAGGGACCCCCAGCTCGACACAAGGCCAGGTGAGATCGAGAACTCCAAAGTGGTGGTCAGTCCAAACCACTGCCAGGACCCAGAGGGTCAAAGATCTCATTGGGCGTTCTACTGAGACTCTGCTGTGACTGGGAGATAGGGCCGGATGGCCTTTATTAATGAAAAACAGTTACAGATATATACATTACTACAGAGAGAAAGGTACAAGATTATTTACAATATGTACATTGAGAGAGGAGAGTGTCAATCACTGAGCTGGAGGAGTAGCTCTGCTTGTAGAATCTCCTTGGCCCCTTTCTGGAAACCCTTGTTGAAGAAGAGCTGCCTTGGTTCCATTTGTTGGAAGTTGTCCGGGTACCACTTTTGCCTAGTGGTAGTATACTGCTCACAATGGAGGAGGAGGTGGTCAGGGTCCTGGATCTCATCGTCGTGAGGACAGGAACTTGTCAAACCATGAAACCTGTTCCTGTAGGTGCGCAGGAAAAGGAATGAATGCGCAATATTCTTTTCTCTGACAAGTCCCATTCTACTTATTACTACTCTTCGTTTGAATGATACTGGTATTTTCATCTGGAGGGAACGTTGCATCGAAACCATTCTGCGTTCGTGTCAAGATGCGGGAGTTGGCGAAGGATGGTCTATTTCCATCGATGGGCGCACTGAACTCCATGTCATTATTTGAAATAGAGCTCTGACGAGTCGCCGATATGGAGATGATCCTCCATTGCATATTGAAGTCCCTAGCACCGCAGCAGTTGGAGATGACTTCATGTTGAGGGAGGACAATTGCCGACCCCATCCTTCTAGCTTCGTGAATCATTTCTTTTGGGGAGAAGAAATCATACGAAGACAATGGCCAACGTGTTCTTCGGACATGAAAAGAAGAGAGTATTCTAGACAGACGAGTCACTGGACATTTACCACCCCCAAAAACTCCTCAAGGACTGGAAAGAACTCTTCTAGGGGAATATTCCAGCTCCTTATTGACTCAAATGTGTGCCACGTTACTGCAAGTCCAGGGAAACTACTGAAAACAATTTTCTTAAAAGGAAATTTCTATTTTATTTATTTTTTTCTCATGTGCACAAATTGTTTTTCCTTTTGTACCCAAATCCTCAATAAAGCGCATTTTTTTCTGCAAGCAATTTTCACAACCTCAATATCCTTTCATTGTTTTAAGCAAAGAATATTGCAAAAAATGCAAAATGTTCATAAATAGTATATTTATACTAAGGAATATAATGTAATTTTTAAAGCAATAACCGCAAAACTGATGTGAAGTTCAAATAATTACTTTAAAATTATAAATCAAACAATAACAAAAGTATCGAACGAAATAAATATTTATAATGTATGAAAAAATTATTTAAGCTTTTTATTTTTATCAGTTATTAGAAGCAAAAATAAAAAAATTATAGAATATTTTTAATAAAAAGGGAAAACTTATTATTCAATAGCAAAAATTTTTTTCCTATTAAATAACCATTGAATTGAAGTTATTTTTCTAAAATAAGAATTAAAATAACTATAAGAATAAGAAACTTTTATAACGATGATGAAGAAATAATTATCATTTCTTGTAAACTTATATCATCCCAAATACAAGTCAAACATTACGTGCAATCTAAAATGTTAATCACGAGTTCATTCACTGTGCGTTCTTAAAACGCAGCATTGTTTTTGAGGGTGATGTAAATGCTCCGCTTTGCACTCCACAGGTATGAAGTACTGAAGTCGCGTTCTGGTCACCTGCCTCCCTTTTCCGAAGTATCAGAGCCGAAGAGTGTGATCCGCCGCCACCCCCGCTGAAGATGTCGCCGAATGCCAAACCCGAGGAGCCCGTCGTCTGCCGACTGCAGGAGCTTCGAGAGGGGGCCGAGGTGAAGGGTGACTGTGGCAATGCCAGCGACCAGCCCCCTCCCTGGCTGGACAAAGAGCGCTTCTATAGGGCTAGGGACATATTTAAAAATCATTTTTTCAGGTGAGGAAGCAATGCATGTCCGATCATTTATTCTAAAATTGAATTCCATTTCATGTTAACACTGTTCAGTTAGATTCAAAAAGTAAGTGAATGCTGCTCAATCTATCCCTAGGCATTATTCATTTTTCAAATGAAACTAATTAATTCTATTATTTTTACTTATTTTTTATCAATAAATCGTATAGAATTTAATCAATGTATTAGCATGATATAACTATGCCTTGGAATTGAGTTACCATGCACAAAGTAAACATCTTTCTCAAAAGTAAACCATCGTAATTATTCAAAAAGTCTTAGTAAAAGATAATAGAGGAAAAAATTAATGTTATAGAAATAGGAAAAGGCAGCTAAATATTTCAATAATACGAGGGTTACTCTGAAATTTTTGAGATACGCGCAGACGAGAATTTACAAAATAAAAATAACGGTTTAATTTTAAAGCACAAAGTTTTTTAACACAGAAGATGATTTTTTACTGACTTAATTCAACTTGTTTAGCGTGGAATACATTTGAAACAGAAGAGAAAATGGAGTTGACGCGAGAACATTTTCGCGCTATGATTTTCTACGATTTCAAAGCAGGATTCAATCAAGAAGAATGCGTTAAACGGTTGCAATTAGCATTTGGTGACGTATCTCCAGCTCGTGCTACTGTATTCAGAGGGTTTAGAGAATTTAGAAGAAGTCGCAATTTTCTTCAGGATGAAGAACACACAGGAAGGCCGCCGTCGGCAGTCATCCCGGATAATGTGTCTGCCATACGAAAAATGTTAATGGATGATAATCGCTGTACCTATCAAATGATACAGAAGGAACTTAACATTGGATCCGCAGCCATACACAAAATCATTCATGAAGAATTACATATGAAAAAAGTAGTTTGCCGTTGGGTTCCCCATAATCTATCTGAGCATCAAAAAGAGGAGCGTGTCAGAATCAGTAAAGAAACTCTTAATATGCTGAATGATGGTGGCCACCGCATCATTTCTAAAATTGTAACAGGTGATGAAACGTACATACCTTTTTTTGACGTTCCAACATATCAAGAAAGCAAAGTATGGGTCTTTGAAGATGATCCCACGCCGACAATGGTGAAAAAACAACGCGCACTGAAAAAGGTGATGTATGCCGTTTTCTTCAGAAGTACGGGAGTGGTCAAAGCCATCAAGTTGTAAGAACAGAAGACAGTAACAGCAAACTGGTATACCACTCAATGTCTTCCAGAAATTCTACAAGAACTGAATGTTAGGGGACTAATGCTTCACCATGACAATGCATCTTCACATACAGCCGGATTAACAGTTGAATTTCTTAAACAAAAACAAATTAAAGTGATCGAACATCTGCCGTATTCACCTGATCTAGCTATGCGACTTTTGATTATTGTTTAATCTAAAGATGAACTTACGTGGACGTCGTTTTCATTCAGAAGAAGAGATTGATATGGTTATAAATGCATTTTTTCATCTATTCGAAGAAATGAATGGCTTGAGGCATTTAATCTGTGGAAAATTCGTCTATAAAAGTGCATTGATACTGGAGGAGTCTACTTTGAACACACCTAAAATTTTGTAAGTATACCTTTAAAAACCTAGTTGTATCTCAAAAATTTCAGAGTGACCCTCGTATAACACAAGCCTAGTTTTAAATAAAACCTGCCTTTCACGAATTGCCAGTGGGAATTTAAAATGTTATCTTTTATCAAAGTATAAAATCCTAGCCTCTTTGCTACAAATGCCGCCAACATCCGGCTTCAGCTGATCATATTTTAAGCTGGCTTGGGACTTCTCTGGGAGGAAATTTTCACTTCTCTCCTTGTTTCCAGCGTCAATGGATTTATGGATAGGGTCTGACTCCGTCAGATCTCTGGAGATAAACCAACCAACCCTAGTTTTGAATACAAAATTCTCCAAATATGTCCTCATTGACAGAAATAATTTCAGTTCTGTAAGCTTGCCATCATCGCTTGTAATTACTTAAAATAGTATCTGCAATTGTGTTAATGAAACATGTGAACATAAATGCTCCACGTATACTGCAACACGATTTGCAGTCTTAAAAAATATTCATATTTGCAGTATCAGCAAAACATAGATATTTTTCGGGCAAGGCAAATCAACTTAAATTTAAAAATTAAAATAACCCAAAAATTAGAAGACTTTGGCCAATGACTTATTATATAGTAGAATATTATCTTTAATTTTACTTAATTTTATTTAATTTTACTACTCGTTTATTTCTATGTAAGAGTGCCACTAAATTTACAAATATAATCATAATAGAATATAATATTAAAAAAATTTCGAGTGCTCTTAAGGAACATTAATAGCTTTTATAAATATTGTATTGATTTTAATTTAACACTGCTTCTGCTTTTTGTTAATTAAAATGAAATTATGTGATACTAATTTTAAATTATATACCAGGATCTTACTTCGCTACAATTTATAAATGTTTTGGGTAATTCTTTAATTCCTCTCTCTGTCATTTAAATAAATCCCCAAGTTGGTAAATAGTATCAAATTATTATACAAACACTAAGATAAATTTTAAAAATTGTAGGTTATTCTTATGTTTTGAATTAAATGGTAAAAATAAAATATATTCTCATAAATCTTTTGCATTATTTGAGTAATACTGATCAGGAGAATTATAAATGTTAAAAATCTTGAAAATTATGTATGCATAAAATGTTTTCTCTATTGCATGAAATTAAAAAGACGATTTTATGATGTACAGTGTCAGTGATTAATTATCAAAAATATATAAAAAAAACTCGATGTTTATTCTGAAAAATACATAAGCCATTTTGAAATTTGATTAGCTATTACATTTAAGCACAATCTAAAATTTGTTGTTGTTGTTGTTGTTACTTATGACACTTGGACAAGCCAAGCTCGCTATGCCGTTGGCAGTGCGAATTGAGTCAATAGGGTGTGTCTTTCGTTTGGAACAGAGCACCACGAAGGTGAAAGTACGTCTTTGCTCTAATTAAGGTGCCTCGTAATTTTGAACCAAGGTCAGGTGACGAGGCCACACCTGAGCTGGCACCCTCCTCTCCACATCCACGCCACACCAGCGGAAGGACTTTGGACGTCACAGATTAACGTAGACACGTCCCCAACCTACGGAGTTCCAGCAACCCAGTGAAGGAGAGTACACCGTGGTCACCCTCCCAACCACTGCCTGCGGCAAATGATGCTTCACTTGGCTGAGCTTAAGGGAAGCGGCATGAAGCTACTGAGCCACTGGAGCTCAAAATTTAAAATATTTAAGTTAATATTTTCTATGACTCGCATTAATTTTTAAATTTATATTTTTACATACATTATAATATTTTTCATTGGTAGAAGGGTGAGATGGTAATGAATAAGTAATATTGTAATAAGTAATATATATAATGAAGAAATGAAGAAGTAATATTTTACAGATTTCCTTTTTTTTACTGTAAAACATTTTTAAATTATAATATAAATCTAGTGCACACACATAAGAATAGTAGAACTATGCACGAAGTTTACCTCACTTATAACAACAGCATTGATGACACTTTTGATATTGCCCAATAAACATTTATTCCCAACAGATTTTCGTTACACATACACATAAATAGTATTTTTCTTAATCATATTCAATATTATAATTTCCCTTGTAAAGTTTTTCCCGCAAGCTTTTTATTTTGTTACTGCAACATTTTTTCATATAAAATATATGAAATTTAAAGAAAGTTTTTTTTAAAAGATGTTTCTTGAATTTTTAGCAGTTTCTCTTGTAACTGAATTTTGCTCGTTATCGCTTCAGTCCGATCATTTTCACTTTCTTAGATTGTTTTTGGTTTTTAAGTCTCATCCAAAAAGTAGGTTATGCTTTCTTTAGGAGGAAAGCAAAAAATAATTTGAACATTCGTTGTTCTCAAAATTTTTATTCAGTTAAAAAGCGAAAAAAAAAACAAGTTTTTTAGCCTTTTCGCTTGAATTGATTCCCACAAAAATCTATAGTTGAGGTGTTTCATAATGTTTCAAGGGAATTTTTAAAGAGAAACAATTTTTATGTAAGTTGAATTGATGATGAGTAATAGAGTAATAACTTTCGTAAGTAATCACAAAGACACTAGCAATTTAGACACTTAAATAAAACTTATAATTTAAGAAAAAAGATTAAAATTTTACGCCTGCGGTGAATTTGCTAAGTCAATTCAAAACTTACCATCGCATTAAAAAAAATCGTAGATAAATTCTGCTAAAAAGTATCGTTAGTTTTTCAAGGAGCAAAAACAATTTAAAAGTCTCAGCAAGAATGGGGCATTGCTGAAAAGGTTGCTCCCAGAAACCCTGAGAAGTAAATGCAGATCAAGAAATACTTTATGTTGATGAAATTTGTATTTTTACGCTTAACTCCATGTAGAACTTTAAAATTTATAGAGGAAAATATGTTGAGGTTGAAATTTTCTCTAAGGTTTGCTTGACAGTTTTAGTTTACGCAAAACTGTTGTTGTTGTTGTTACTTATGACACTTGCACAAGCCAAGCTCGCTATGCCTTGGCAATGCGAATTTAAGTCAATTGGGAGCGTCTTTCGTTTAATCAGAGCACCATGAAGGTGAAAGTACGACTTTTGCTCTTCAAATCCTCCGATAGATGGCAGCACCAGAGGATCTACTCCCTCCATTTTGGCATTGATCTGAAGGGGGAGTAAATTTCTCCAGACCATTGCACCCATGGTAACTGCTCAACGACCGACCACAGGACTTTCGATTTCACAGATTTAACGAGCACGTTTATCGCTTGTACTCGGTGGGTCTTTGGCGGCAATGGGAATCGAACCCCGTCCTTCCGGATGGAAGACCGATACTCTAACCACTAGGCTACCACGGCCTAGTGGATAGCGAGCTTGGCTTGTGCACGCAAAACTAGATGGCATAACTAGATACAGTTATAAGTAAAAGCACCATGCACAATTGCTTCATAGTATTACGAATATTCTTGTTTGATACCTGGAAAACAAAATGTTGGAATTTGTTTCAGTGCGAAATGTAGTTTTATTAAAGGAAAATATAAGAACATTTTACTTTTTTCTAAAAACACAGTACATACTAAATACTATTCATTGTAAAACATTAAACTTGTTTTCTTATATCACTAAATAGCAGTTGATTATTGCATTCTGTGCCCCGATAAGTTACCCAAAATTTAAAATGCTTAGTATCAGATTCGAGTTTTATCTAGCGTATCAGAGTAGGCCTAATACAATTCAGTTAAACACTTCTTTTTTTCACGCAAAACCTGACCACTCGATATTTCACAGACTGTAGGGAAAAGTTTTCTCGGGCAAGGACAATGTTTGTTTCTAAACTACAAGAACCTGATTATTTTAATGGTGTATCGTCAAGAAGCATATTAATTCATTTAAACCTAGTATTGAGTAATGGTTCGTGATGACAATAATGATTTCGAATGAACAATTTATTCAAAAACTTAATAAAATTAAAGTTGTAAGTCGAAGGAGGCAGTGAAATTGACAGGGAAGATGAAGGAGGCTACATTATCAACAGATACAGGTGCTTTCAAAATCTATGGCGGTTTCGATAAATAAAAGAGACCAATGGAAAAATAATTAGTAAAATTGCTTAGATTGAGATCAGAAGAGTTGTACTAGTCTTATTCAAGTAGTAAAATATTACAAACTTTTCTCCCCAACATAAAGCTTGTTCAATAATGATCACTTGTATAAATGGAATAGAATAAAAGTATATTCACTATTTATGTTTATAATAAAAAAATTTGACGAAGAGAATATAATTACACAAAAATTGAATCTTTAAACTGTTGAATTGTTATAATCTATGATTTGATTTCTAGATTTGTGAAAAGTTAATGTCACTGAAAAATATTTACTTAAATATTCATATTGTAATCTATCTCATTTTTGATGAATTTATTCAAAAAGATTAGAATTGATCATATTAGGGGCATATACTATCTAAAAACAATGTATCTATATTCCTCTATAAAGTATACTATTCTTTTTAAACTTGTAGAAAAGAAAGTTCTTATATCGTCAATTGATAAAAAGTAACAAAACATAAATTAAATATAAAATGAATATAAATATATCTGAATGCATGTGTCATTGCTTAGAAATGTAATGTCAGAATCTTTGTAATTATATTGGCCAAAAGTTTGATAGTAAATGTTGGACTAAAATAGGAAAGAAAAATTTGTCTTGTGGTCTCCTGGAGGCATCTGGGAGGGTTGAGCAGGCTAAAATCCCCTCTGAACGTGTGCCTGTTGGACCTGGTGTAGGAAAGAAAATTTGTCTTGTGGTCTCCTGGAGGCATGTGGGAGGGTTGAGCAGGCTAAAATCCCCTCTGAACGTGTGCCTATTGGACCTAGTGTAGGAAAGAAAATTTGTCTTGTGGTCTCCTGGAGGCATGTGGGAGGGTTGAGCAGGCTAAAATCCCTCTGAACGTGTGCCTATTGGACCTGGTGTAGGAAAGAAAATTTGTCTTGTGGTCTCTTGGAGGCATGTGGGAGGGTTGAGCAGGCTAAAATCCCCTCTGAACGTGTGCCTATTGGACCTCGTGTAGGAAAGAAAATTTGTCTTGTCGTCTCCTGGAGGCATGTGGGAGGGTTGAGCAGGCTAAAATCCCCTCTGAACGTGTGCCTATTGGACCTAGTGTAGGAAAGAAAATTTGTCTTGTCGTCTCCTGGAGGCATGTGGGAGGGTTGAGCAGGCTAAAATCCCCTCTGAACGTGTGCCTATTGGACCTGGTGTAGGAAAGAAAATTTGTCTTGTGATCTCCTGGAGGCATGTGGGAGGGTTGAGCAGGCTAAAATCCCCTCTGAACGTGTGCCTGTTGGACCTGGTGTAGGAAAGAAAATTTGTCTTGTCGTCTCCTGGAGGCATCTGGGAGGGTTGAGCAGGCTAAAATCCCCTCTGAACGTGTGCCTATTGGACCTGGTGTAGGAAAGAAAATTTGTCTTGTCGTCTCCTGGAGGCATCTGGGAGGGTTGAGCAGGCTAAAATCCCTCTGAACGTGTGCCTATTGGACCTGGTGTAGGAAAGAAAATTTGTCTTGTGGTCTCTTGGAGGCATGTGGGAGGGTTGAGCAGGCTAAAATCCCCTCTGAACGTGTGCCTATTGGACCTGGTGTAGGAAAGAAAATTTGTCTTGTGGTCTCTTGGAGGCATGTGGGAGGGTTGAGCAGGCTAAAATCTCCTCTGAACGTGTGCCTATTGGACCTGGTGTAGGAAAGAAAATTTATCTTGTCGTCTCCTGGAGGCATCTGGGAGGGTTGAGCAGGCTAAAATCCCCTCTGAACGTGTGCCTATTGGACCTGGTGTAGCCTTTTCGACACCAGAGGGATAAGTAACAACAACATCATGTTTTAAATACATCATAAAATAAATGTAACTGTATCATAAAAAAGAAATTAAATCCCCAGTTTGTTTCAGTTTGATAAATTATAGTAAAATAATTATAACTGTGCAACTTATAAAAATGGATAACTTTATAATAAAAAATAATTGTATCCTAATTTCAAGAACAGTATAAGATAATTTAAGTATTATAGAATGAATAGTAAAATATTGTATAAAATGTGAGGAGGAATAGTAAAAAATCATTCAATTTTGTTTAATTTGCAAAATACTTGTCAATATGAATCATTTGATATTACATGCAATCAATGAATAATATTCCATTAATAATTTCTTAAGGAGAAAGAAAGTCTATTTTAATGTACAATATATGGACAGCTATTTTTATTTTATATGAAAGACAAAATATTTTGTACTTTAAGATGTATAAATGAATGATGATATTACTTTTTATGCATCATTTTAGTTCAGTGTTCCTTTTAATATTATTTTATTGTCTCTGCATTATTTACTGTCTGCAAGTAGTTATATTTGAGAATGATATGTATTATTTTTTATTAGTTTTCATATCCTGCTTATACAACTGTGTACAAAATAAGATACATACAGCAGAGCTTATGTTTTCTTAGTAGTTTTACAAAAATGTTTATTATTCTTTTCAATTCCTCTTAAATTTTCTTATTGTGAAAGAAACACTTACTTCATTTAGTTTGAAGATAGTGATTTGTTGACATGTGTTATTTTTAAGGTTCAGCGCAGGGAATACAAAAATTATGAAATCCCCCAATCATCTGAACTGAAAAGAACGAAAATTGTTACTTGTTAAATAAAAGAGCATGAAAGATGTTTGCAAACTTTAGAGGCGGATTCAAAATAACAAAGCATGACGGAATTGTATGCCTTTCAGAAGAAGGCAGTGCTCGCGGATGCAGTTAACCCAAATCTCCCGGATGCCGGAACTAATTGGGTGCTGCCATTTTCTCTATCAAGATAGGAGGCTATAAGATGCGAATATTGATTCGATTTTTATCTTGTGGTGCTTTACTGTTCCCTTTTCTTTCACACAGTTTCCAATTTTTAAGAACAAGTATTCTGTGATTTACATTTGTGTGTTATCTATTAGCTCATGCATACGACATAAACACATGGATATTGTTTTTAAAATACTATGATCATACAGTATAAATATCTCTTGTGGTTGTGCTATTTATTATTATTATTTTGCTAAAACATTTTTAATTTAAAAGAATAGAAACAGTGGAGGATGGTTTTTAATGATGGTAAATTAGCGATATTAAATTTTTTTTCCATGGGAGATCATTTTCATATAAATATTGCGCAATTAAGCAAAATATTTATCTGATATGGGGAAACTATTGAAATGGAAAAAGTGACCACGTTTAGGGTGGGATTTAATACTTTTTAATTGAAATATTCCTGTATCATCTTAAAACATTCAGAATTTACAAGAATTAAGGATTCAACTAGCAAAAAAATAAGAATAATAAATTAAAGCAAATATATATTAAAACCGAAAAAAACCTACTCTTTACAATTATTCAGTGAATGATATATGTAGACTTCTGTCTTTTCTGAAATTTAAAGAATCATGAATTCCGTTAACACCCTGAGATGAGTTTCAAGATTATAAATTCAATCACAAAATTTTAAATGCATTAAATTCTTATAATTCAGCCAAAGAGTTGTTCTTTCGTATTAAAATCATTATTACCGAAAACAAATATTTTTTTATGTATAATGGAATCTTAAATGTAGCAGGTTTGAAAACTATTCAACTTTCAGACCCATATTTGACTTTGATTACGTTTTCTCTTGCTAGAGCAAGAGAAAACGTAATCAAAGTCTCAAAGCTCTTGCTGAGTTTCAGACATTAAAATTATTGTATTGAATTATTTATGTCCCTGCTCATATATAATTTATCAACAGCTTATTCAAATGTGCTATAAATAAGAGTATGCATTATTTAGTTTTTGAGTGTTTTTCTGCGATTTTAAACAGTTAAACTTTTTATTGATCATTTTGCTAATGCCATTGGAGACCAATTTAAATATTTGAATTCCGCATACCTTTCTCATCATTTCATGGATACATTGTATGAATTTCTTTTCTTAGTTTATATAAAAAAACAATGGTTTTTGTTTTCAGCATATTCTTCTCTCATCTGGCCGGCCTGATGCTCATAGTGCACATGCCAAGCATGACCGAACCTCTCATGTCTACGGGCAATTCAGCGAACATTGTGTGTCTTTTCCGCCGCTACCTCAGCACATTGGTCCACATCAGAAGGTGGTACGAGGGAGATATCTGGGACCCAGATGACCCTGCCCACCACAGCATAACGATGGTGAGGGGCATGCACAAGCGGGTCGCAGACAAACTGAACGGCCCGTCGCCATGCATGAGACGCTGTCCTGCTGTCTCCCAGTACGACATGGCCCTGACGCAGTTCGCCTTTGTCGGTTTGGTCATCCTCCACCCGAAGCATGTCGGACTGCACTGCAGTCAGTATGACCTGGAGTGCATCATTCACTTCTGGAGGGGGATCGGCTACATGCTCGGCGTGGAAGACCGGTACAACCTGTGCAGTGGCAGCGTGGACGAGACGATCGCCATCTGCAAGGATATCATGGAAGCCGAACTGAAGCCCTCTGTCCGGAACACGTCAAAAGAGTCCACCACCATGAGTCAAGGCATCATCAAGGCCATGAATTCCTTCATCATATTCCTCAGCTGGGAAGCGATGGCGAGATTCTGGTTCGAAAGGGTAGGACTCCCGTGCAACTTCCAGATGGGCATTTACGAGACGACGGGATACTGGCTCATGAGATTCACTTTCGGTTGGCTGCTCAGATTTCAGCCCTTCCATAGATTTTTCAACTTCTTGCTCAGGATGGCGGTGAAGCAAGCCCTCGACAGCAAGGACTACTATGAAGCGTACCTAATGCGGCGTCACAAACTCACCAACATTTGACAACTCCACCAGGCAACGCTCGCTTGCTGTATATTATAGAAAATTGAAAGCAGTTGTTTTCTAGCGAAATATAAGGCATTGTGACATTTAAAAATTAAACTGCTAGTCTGAGAGGAAAGAGATTTTTTCGCGACACAGTATACGTAAGATTGTGTTTGCACTTTGAAAAAAATTTGTATCCAAAACACATGTAGACTTTTCGAGACACTATGTCTAAGAACTTGCGAGGATTAAAATGGAACCAGTAGTCATTAGTTCCTGTGAAATAATACTATGCAAGTGTAAAAGTGCCACAAAACATAGAATGTAGAGTGTTAAATGTGTATAGTAACGGGTAAGTTATTCAATGTACAGCTTAGTAAACAAACACATGTAAGTAGGCTTGTACAGAACGAACTCTCCGTCCTAAAGGTACACCAAAGCCAACACTGCATTTTCAAGTGTATGAAATCGTAAGAATTTTCATCACATAATTACATGTGCTTAAAACACAATTGGAACATTGAGAGAAACAGATGAAATGATGAAATAGCATACAATCTGCTTCGAGGAAATATTCTTTTACCAGATCCTAAAATTATGGTAATATTTAACCACTTAAAACTGTATGATTTGCAAATTTTGCTTCTAGAAAATCTCAGGTAAACTAAGTCTTGATTAGAACTTCTGCAATGATTAATTTTAATATCAAAACTTGCTTTAAAGAGAGTAAAAATTACACTATTTTTTTTAAAGTTATACCCAGTTACACAAAAGAAAAAAGTAAGCTATTTTTATATTAGATTCTTAAAGAAACATTATAACTGAGAAAACAAATGTTAGCTCATAAACACACACACAGTTCCTAATACTTCTTATTTTAGTAAGTCAAACAATGTACTTAGGAAAATGTATTTTTATTTATTAAATTTTCATAGTTTGAAAATTTTGTAAATGTGAATGCTTACTGGATAGCAACGATAATGACTATTTCTAATATAAAAAAGAGAAAAATACTGATTGTTAAGGAAATAATACATTTCAAAATAAGACAAGATTATTTTACTTAATTAAAGAATAGTAAATATTTTCGTATAAATGAGCCCTTAATGTTTGTAAGTCTTTTCTTTACGCCGCACGCATTGTGTAGACTTTAGAATTCAGTCGAGAAAAATAGTTACTGTTTCGACCAGTAATGAATCTAAAAAGGATTTTATTTTAGAATTATGCGAAGTAACTTAACCTTATTGTAGGTGGTTCTATGGTAAAGTGGCGTGTTCTTAACCTTCAGAAGGTTATGCGTTATTCAACACAACCCAAAGAAAGGATTGCATCTGAGTCGATTTGAATCTAGTAAGGGAAATTATTAAATTTAAAATAAGCAAATCAACAAATTCTATTCTAGCCGTGATTGCAGAGCAATAAAGTATTGCACTAAAAACGCAAATAGTTAGCAAAATTTCATTGCATACAAATATCATCCAGATTATTTTTTACATACGTATAAATGATTAAAAGAAATTCTTTGATGATGCGTTCATTTTTTTTGACGTAATTCGAGTGCACTTATGTTCGAGAATTATTATTTATTAATACCACGAAAATTCTGATTGAAAACTTCTACACCTCAAATATGGAAAGAATTTTCGCTTCCTTTCGAAACGTTGAGAGGGAGGGCGACACAAATAGGTATAAATGTCATACTGGAAACTAGTCGTTTATCTTATGAAGTAGCTATTTATGGATTTTTGATTGTATGGGCATATCGTAATTGCTTTACTTGGGTGTCGTGCTTCCCTGGGGTTATTATATTTAAATTTAGAAACATCATTTATTTTCACACAATTTGTGGAACATTCCAATAATCAATTTCTAAAGAAATACTTAAAGTGCATAGTTTTGTGTATGTGCTTATTGTTTTAACCATTTGTTTTTTTTGTGATTTTATTTAACACTGCATTATATTCATAAAGAACTTTGTAACTCAATAAATGCACTTTGAAAATGTTTTGTATTTATATATAAGTTAAAAATAAAATGCATAATTGATAATATACAATTTTGTTCAGTATACATTTCTTTTTTGTATTGTTATTTGTGGTGGTATACGTACGGAATTGAAAGTTTTCCACAGTTTATCTTAGTAATGTGCATATCAATGGCTTCCTTTTCGTTATAAGTTTAGAAACGATAGTGGAATTGATTTTATTAATTAATTTGTTTATTAAAGCATTGCATAAACATAATTATTTAGGCATCAAAAAATAAAATAAATAATATGTTAATTTCCTTAATCATATTTTTAGTCATTTGATTTTTTTAGATTGTATCTTTTCAATTGATGGATGAAGGATTCCATCATCTGATTGTTTCATTTTATTATTTTGGTAGTTTGGACAAGGAAAATTGAATCAATAACAATAATGTAAATTTAAGCACGCCCCAGTTATTCCAGCAGATTTTATTTTCACTTTGACGAGTGGTGACTCGTAGATAATGTGTAGATTAACGTAGGTAATATGAGAAATGAGAATAAATTTTTACATTTCAACGGATCTCCCTAATTAACAAGACATTAACTGGATAATGTGCGGAATTAATGATTTCCGTTCTTCTTCAGTAAGCGATAGGCAATATCTAAATTGAAAAGAACATTCGATTTTTAATATAAAAAAGAACATTTTGTCTATTAACTACGAACATTATTCATTGTTTGCAAATTTTTTCAATTATATTCTTCAGAAAAGAACATTTCTGAAGAATGTACAGATCCGTACCTGATACAGATTGGACAATGCTTGACAGGTTGGTTGGTTGGGTTTAATGGCGCAAGGTCCAGATAAGGACAAGTTGCGCCAAACAATGCTTGACAGCTGAGCGAGGCAGAATGATGCATTGGGGAACATTTTTGGCAATGGTGCACGAGGATAGAGATTTCTTGAAGAATTTCCTTCAAAAATTGCATTCAGTTGGCTGCATCCATGCCCAACAACTCTGTTTCGAGAGGCCGGATGTTATGGTACAGAAACTGCCACACAATGCATGCATCA
This sequence comes from Latrodectus hesperus, assembly GCA_037975125.1. Taxonomy (NCBI): domain Eukaryota; kingdom Metazoa; phylum Arthropoda; class Arachnida; order Araneae; family Theridiidae; genus Latrodectus; species Latrodectus hesperus. The sequence goes on along the minus strand of CM075856.1, from coordinate 40,663,675 downwards.
CGATGTGTGGTGTGCGATCTCAACAGGCGGTACATTAGGCCCCTACTATGTTGAAGATTACGAGGGCAAGGCTTTGGCTGTCACCAAGAACGCTACAAGGATTTGATGATCGAGCCATTTCTTCAAATCTGAGAAGGTCTGCCATGAAAGGAAAAAATCCGATGAACAGACAATGGGATCAAAAAGACAGGGAAACCAACCACACCTCTCGAGAATCTCCGGCCATGCTGCTCTCGAGGAAGAATCATTTCGCGGAGTATTCCATGCTTACTTGGGGGGAATGTTAAAGGAGCTGTGAAGCTCCACCAAAACCGATGCCTGCATTATGTGAGCCTGCAGCAACCTTTGTTCTAAGATATGTTTGCAAAACTGCACGACTGTCTACAGTGAATAGGGTTCTTTGCAAAAGAGTTCGCAGAGAAAAACAAAATCTTGAGATTTCAGATTGTTCTTAATTATGATTCACAACTCAGATTTATTGATCTTGGATTCGAAAGGATATATTAATGTTATCTTTGAGAATGAGAAAGCACGCTAATTAATTTTTGATAATCAATTTATGACAACGATTGCCCAATGCAAAGTACTGATTTTAGTTCTGGTAAAATGAAACTGAACTACCAGTTTTCACTAAAATAGGATTTCAGCTATCAATAAGTAAAGCATGTAATAGTGTTTAAACGCAGTCCAAGTTTTTTGGGTGTTTCTTAACAGACGAAAGTTAACCAAAAAATAACGAAGGTTTGTTGGTTGCTGATCCCTGTTGTCTAGCAGCGCTAGACCAAGTCTATGACATTGTACACTCTCAGGAAATCAATGACCAATAATGGTCGCTCCAGAAGATCTTCTTTATCGAGTCCCAAGCACTCAAGGATATGATCCGGAGTGGCTTGGCTTTTGAAACACTTAGCGCAAATTGGAAATTCCTTTTCTTTGTTGTTAAATGCCAATGATCTTAGGTGGCCACTTCGAAAACGAGTTATTGTAGTTTGTTCCAGTCTGTTGCACCGGAGGGATAGAGATCCGCCGGGACGATTACCCTGGTACCAATGGTGCACGGGGGGAATGGCAAATGCAGACCGAACAAGGCCTTTCTGTCTAGAGTATAGTTCAGAATAGGTAAGAGACGCCGGAGTAAGCAAAGGCTCGTCTGTATTCATAGATAGGGAAAAGGAGCAGCTTCTGTTATCCAAGTGGACCGGAGCACCAAAGGTAGAAGGCTGACTTAGCTCCTTACGTGGGTTTGGATCGGAGTTTTCCTTCTCCTAGGTATCTCTTTTAGTCTGGCTCCTACCCAACGAAGACCTGTCCGGCATGGGAGACCCTACCAGTAGCTAAACAACCGCCGGCATAGCTCTCTGGGTTGCAGGAGCACGCAAGCCCGCCCACCACCTCAAGGTGAAGATACCATCGGGCGGGACGAAGGTTTAGTTACACAAAATGGAAAGCAAAATATTTATTGGAAGTAAAGAAAAAAAATTGTTTTCCACCTTCATTTAAATGATCTGGTTGTGATTTTGATAAAAAAAATATTGTAATCAGATATGAATACAATCTTCAGAATTTCATGTTTCGATCTCATGTATAATAGTTCAGTTCGTGAATCCAGTGATCCCTGCATTTCATGCTAAAAGGCACTGCAATTAATTCAAACCATCATTGTGAGAAGCAATGGAAATTCCGGAGAGTCATCCGAAAGAGAAGGAAGAAAATCTTTTCTTCGCGAAAATGCCCGTCTTCACAAGCTGTTGCTGTAAGTCAAAAATTCGATAAATTAGGATGAGAACTCCTCGATATTCTCTACTCTATAATCTAAGAGTTCCTCCTTGTGACTTCCACGTTTTCCTTAAACTGAGTTTCTTAGCTGTAAGCATCACAGAAAGGAAAATTTGGAATGTACAACGACCACTAAGCTCAATAAATTCAAGGCATAAAAGCAGATCATGTGATTGGTTTGGTTTTTTTCACCATTTATGTCATTCTTTTGACCGAGAATTCTATTAGACCAGGGCCTACGGTTTACAGCTGATTCCAACCCACTAAAAACATCCGAGCCCACGAGCTGTTAACCAAAGGCAAGAGCACTCACCATTCAGCTTCTAGATTGGAGCAGATTATGAGAGTTCTAAAGCTTATTTTCTAGCGTAAAAATTGTTTCATGTTGTGCAAAAACAATTGTTACGATCAAAAGATCTAATCATAATAAAATGCATACATTAATATTTAATTAAAAAATAATTTCTTAGGACTGCGTCAAAATAAATTTTGGCATTCACATAAATCCATGTATTTTTATACATACCCACATTACAGAAAAAATTTCTCGAACATCAATTTTCAGTCATTCTACATTGTCAGTTATAATTTTCCATGAAGAGAAAGCAATTTTTCTTAATAAAATGTATAGTACACCTTAAAAATAAATTATTGAAAAATATACATAAATAGTAATGCTCCTATTTAACAATTCAGAAAAACAATCAACTGTTTATTCATTTTAATGTTTGGTAAAAAAATATGCATTTCTCCTGAAAATTTTTAAAACTTACGAGAATACTGAAAATTTACCGAGGAAGTTTCAGTAAACTACAGTGGGTATAAACCAGTTCTCCACTCCCCCCACCTTTACAACACTTCCTATGACCAGATTCGAGATATTTAAATGTAGATGGTTATTATGAAGAGAAATCAAGTTTGACTTGTGTGTGCTTTAAAAGAAAGACATTCGTTTATTTGCGCACGAAAGGTGATTAGAAAGTGGATTTCACAACTATTACAAATATCCAGCCTCCAGGAAGGAAATGAACCCACGAATTGAAGGCCACAGCATTAATATGAAACGTGAAATTGTTACAAATTCTTGTGTGTTAGATTAGTTCTCCCCTCCAATAAAAACATATTGATCATTTTGTACAATTAAATGGATGATTTTACGTTTGACATCATTTACATATCTCAGATCACGACTGGTTCCCTAACCGAATTTCAAATACTTCCGAATAAATCATTCCATACATTTCATTTTTTTCTACAGCATTATTTTTCCACAAATAAATGAGAGAGAAATAATCTTTAATAAGGATATCTAAACGCTTTCAATTTCTCATAAACTAACAAATCACTCCACTCTTTCAGTGAAGAGGATAGTTTTGATCTGTAAACTGAGAAAATATTTTTAAAATAAATCTTGATGAATCGCTCCTCATTGTTATTGCGATGATAAGTAATATACATATATCAATTATAAAATAATCATTGAAAGTTTGGGAACGTAGGCAATTCTGTAATTTATTGATTTAATGCTAATTACATAATTTTTATATTTATATTTGCAGAAGTGTTATTCCATGTTCATAATACATCTTAGTTAATAAAATAAATTACTATTTCTTTTATTCAAATATAAGCAATTAATAATAGAAAAGATTTTAACTTATTTTTTTTAACAAAACACTAAACAATTTCACACATATAGTGATATCAAATATTTTTTTAAATCAGCTTTAAAAGTTTATACAAATTAAAATTTTGTGACTAAGAAAAATTATGAAATTTAACAAACAATTACCTATTATTAACAAATTTACAGCATATTATATATATAATCATTTATTGTAAAATATTTAAAATTATTTAATTGTAAGGATTATGAAAAATTATTTGAAAGTAAAATTAAATATATATTTTGAGTTGCAAGACATTAACTAAACAGAATTAATTTCCGAATGCAATTTTGATTTGTTTCTAAATTATAATCGGCTAACCAAGATTTTTAAAGACAATCTAAAATTCAATTTTCGTACATTTAGAAAATTACTCATTTTTAAATTTAATCTAATTAACGATCTTTTAATTGATTGTTGGAAATTTATGATTTGTGAATGATTATAAAATGAGTTTAAGTTAAAAGATGAAAGTTTCCATTGTAAATGACAATATTTCATTTAAATATTCTGTTCCTAATTATAGTATAAGACTGTGGATTATAAATCTGAATTTACATCAAGAGAAGCTTCTCTTGTAGCCAACAGAAAGAGAGAGAGAGAGACTTCTAATAAAACACTCAACAAATTTAATACTCGTATGCAACTTTATTTACAAATATAGATATGCAACAACATATTTTCTAAGAAATAAGTACTTTTTTCTTGAAATGTAATTTATTTTTAAAATTTTCTTAAAAATGGTAAGAAATATTTTCGATTCATGCATAAAAATTTAACTTTTCGTTTAAATTATTCCTTGGGATGAATATTGAAGTATAAGAAGAAATAAAATTATACAAAATTCCAGAACAAATATTTTAACACATTACCAAGCATGCTGAAAATGTATAAGAGAAAAAGAGTCCATTACAAAAATAATTAATGCAAGAAATCTTAATTAGATAAATAATTATTTACAGCCAGAATTTAGGTCACATCCTGAAAGATTAGTTTCCTTAATTAAATCTAGAAGTTCTAACACTGTAAACTTTATTTTGCCCTAATACTTCTTAGAAATTTTCTGTTAATAAGGCACCACATAATTTGGAATAAAATTATCTAAAAAGTTGACAATTATTTTGAATCAATTATACAGTTATCATATTGTGAAACTTTATAAGTCTCTTTTACAGTTCTGCATATTCTGGAATATAATTCCTTAATATTTAAAATAATAACAAAAATGTTATTTACTTTCATTTCAAAGTTTTACCCCAACAACGTTTGAACATGTTAAGTTTTAATATTTTGAATATATTAAGAAACATTAAGTTTTAATATTCTCAGTAATTTTCAAGCTTCATGTCAATGTTAAAAATTAATACCAGGTGGTACCAGTGACAGAAATATCAATTAACATTAAAAGTTTTGGTAAGAAAAAAAAAGAACATTCATAAAAATTAATCAGTAGAAATTGATAATACGGCACACATTTCAAAACCACTTTAAATGTATTAATGTGGTGTTTACTATAAACTTCAAAATTTTATCTTCAAAAAGCTGTCCTAGGTACTTATAACAATCATACAAACTAGATTGATGGTCATTGATAAAAAAATGGTCACGATTTAATAATTTAGAAAACAGTATGTAAAATTAAAAATTTAACAGATTAACTAAAAGTTACATACACAGCGAAAATCAGTAAAGGCGAATAAAAATCATTGTTTATTAAGCACATCTAATATAAATGGAATTTAATGTAAGATGAATTCTGAATGCTTTATGTGAAAACTGAGAAATCAATGATACAAACATGACACAAGCAACTTCTACAGCGCAAGATATATCTTGAATCATATGACTTAAAGAGATACATACATAAAACTAAGAATGTAAATTTGCAACAGGTGAATTGAATGACGGTTAAGAATAGGAATTTCATATTATTTAAAGAAAACATTATCAAACAATTTTTTATACAAAATTCTTAAAATAAAATTATTACACTAAAAGCAATGACTGAATGTGAGCAAAACTTCAATATATAAATATTCTAACAAGCATTTTATTTGTATCACATATTTTCATAATTAGAGAAATGCTGAAATTGCAAAATTTATAAAATGACAGAAAAGGAAATAAATACAAATGTGAATGAGATTCATTAAAAGAAGTAAAATACATGAAATATATATTTTTAAAGTAATCAAAATCACAATAAATATTTGAAAATGCCTTGTGGTCCCATAATTGAAATACAACTGTACTGAGGATCGTTAACAGTGTTAGAATTATAATTACTATACACACCTAAGGACAAGACAAACAGTGATAAAGATATCCAGGTGGAAATTTGCTTATTTAGAAATAATGTTGAACTGCCAACATGAGAAAATCCGATTACTTGATTTGGTTTTATCAGTTCAAATAAGAAACATTTGTAGGAAAATACATTTTCTCATACAAATCAATTAACAAATTTTACAGGATAACTCTCTTTATACAAAGACATCAATTATGTAACTGAGACTCATTTTAAACTTCTGAGCATAAATTCATATTCATTAAAACTTTTACCCAAGAAAAATTAAAACATGTAAATGAAATATTTATAATTTCATGCAATTTAATAAAATATTTTTGTTTGTGATTTTTAAATACATATGTATCATAAATTATTCAAGATTACTAAGACGACCAAGGAATATAAATTCATTAAATAAAAAACTTAAAACAGACGGAATTTTGAATTATTTATTCTTTATTAACTTAATTTTTTAGGTATTTTTTAATTTAAAATGATGAAATTTATATAACATGCTTAAAGAAAATATCAACACTAGTGCTATCACTTTAGACGAATTACAACTTCATATTTAAAATATTTCAGATTATAAATACTGAAGATTTTAGAATTTACTACAGCATTTATTTTACAAGAAATACAGCAAACTTAAAACATGAATTTGCAAAATTATGACTAGATTAAAATACGTTAATGGAAAAAGAGATAGTTAGCAGAATAATTCTTTGATGAAAAGTATCACACACTTTTTCCTTTCTTCAAATAACAATAGAAAATAAAATTCCTCATTGTAGGAAAAAGATCAGCATTTTAAACTCATTTAAATTAAAAAAATCCTTTTTGCATAATTTTAACAAGCTTTTATACACTTGAAATTTTATATATAGATAAAAAAATAACTACATTTTAAAACGGTACAAATTTCTAAAAACTACGTACATTCTAATTATTTACAATACACTAGAAATAAATATTCAAGATACTTTCCATTAAAGCAATAAATAAATGGTACTGTAATATACACTAATTCAACATAAAAGCGCATGTTCTTTCATAGTAGTTTTGCTTGCGAAACTGAAAATTTAAAAATTATTTCTTTGACATAATGTATAAAATATTTTCCCAATTTTAAAAGGTAATAAATACATAAATCACATTTATTCTGACCTAAATTTAAAGAAAAATCGCAGACTCGATTGTAACTTCTGAAATAAATTCTTTCAGTCCTTTAAACTTTCTACAATATTTAATGTTATGAAGTATTAAAATAATATCACTTTTTATTTTTTATTTAGCGATTGAGCTCATTTGGAAGACCACTCATTACCCACAAATTTTCTTGTAAGGACTGTACATGAAAATTTCACAGATGGTACTGAATACTATGTAAAATATTCAATGTACTCCACAAAAGAATATATCACATATCACTTGACATACGCATAACTGCATCTAGGAATACATTTATAAATTTTATATAAGAGTATTGATAAATAATATCTGAAAATTATCAAAGCCTCATTGAGGATAACATCTTTTTCAAAATAAAACTTTAAATCAAAAGTTGTGTTTACTTTCCAATTATTTAATAACTTTAGCTCCTTTAAAAATTTTGTTCAATTAAAGGAGTACAGATTAGGTAGTTAAAATTCTAAGATTCAAATAATATCTTCTTAACATCAGTTTGTTTTTATAGGCCAAATTCTTCAATTCAAAAAGGGAAAATTTAAAAACAAGGGCGATGGAATACTTTGAAAGTTTAAAGAGATAAAGGCACAGAAAATCCTGCAACATTTTCCACTAAAAATATAAAAGTTTTAGTATCGCACAAAAAAAATTCTTAATGAAATAAAAATACTTTTGTAAATTATATTTTATAGACTTTTTTAAGCATTACTTAAAAAATCATTGTAAATTTAATCGTCCACTATTTTTCCCCATTCTTAAAGGTTTCAAAATTGAAAATTGCAATTTTTTAAAAGTTTTTAAATATTTTGTATTTATTACTTATATCTAAAAGAATTTTGCTATTTATATTCACAAGAATATGAAAAGATATACACTAAAATTAAGAGGATATTATTAAAAGATTGATATTTTCTTAATGTCCCTTTTTTAGATTAATATACATTTATATCCAAAGAGTATTTAATTTCACACTGAAAGATCAAGTGATAACTTTTTAATGTATAAAATTTTTTTAAGCATAAAATAAATTTTTAGATATATTTATAGATTTTACAAAATAGAAAAAGCTATATGATGAAGACTATTAAAAATCTTATTAATAACCTTTGCCTTTAACATATTTTTAAATTTCCTGGATTACTTGCATGAGAATTTATCATTAAATAATCATTATTAAAAATGATTACATAAATAATAATGCTTATTATAAAATACCTTAACAATTTTAAAAATATTTTCGCTAGGCAAATTTACATTTACTACTGGATTTAGAATGTAAATAGTTTATCGTTGGTGAAAAAAATATATTAAAATGATTAAGTATGGTTATATTTTTCTTTACTTTTTCAGAAGAATTTATTTCAGAAATTTAGGATTTTAGTATGTAATTATACTTTATATGTTAATTATGGGAAAAGTTTAGAAAATATGTTCAAATTATAAATTAGACAAACTTATTGAATCTGTGCGTTTCAAACTTACATTTCTATACTTAAATTCTTCTTTACTAAAATTACATGATATTCATTTGCTAACTGCATAATTCATGACATAATCACTTCAATTACAAATTAAAATTTTTTATCTATAATGCTAGGATTTTTATTCCTACAATTAATCATACGACTAGAAACTAATTACAAATTTTTAATAACATTTAGCACGTCTGTCTCACATGTATGACATCACTTCTGCACTATGCCTTCATAAGCATGTGACCGAATTTTGAAGTAAAAGAATACTATATATATATACATAATTTAACACATATTCTAATGCAATAATAATGTCAAGAAATTAACAAGATATCAATGATATACAATAAATATGAAAGGAGGGCGAGAGACATTTTTACTCAATATATGAAATACTTCAGAGAAATAATATCCACAAATGACTAGTAAAGACAACCGGCGAAAATTCGATTCCTTCTGTATTCAGAGGTAATGTCACTTTATAAAAGTTTGTCTTAAAAATTACTAGTTTATATATTTTAATATGGAAGAGCTGGAATGAGATTCGATTTTTCGAACCCTTGGCAACTGGGATCAAAAGATGCTCCAAGTCATGAAATTCTACATTTCAATATCCCGATTTCATATCAGAATCTGTACAAAATAGCAAAAAACGCTGTTACAAAACAGGAATTTATGGAGATGTCTTCGGAAATACTTCACACTGATGTGAGGAAAGGTTTGGTCCAGGACTTGTTGGTGATTGAGGTAATGGTAATTTGAAGTCTTGCTTGCAACCACACCCACGAGGCGACGTGGCAACTTTAGGAGAGGAAGGAGTATCTGCAAAATAAAATTGTATACATGAAATGTATCCCATACCCAAAATAAATTACTTAATTAAAAAAGCATTTTCAAATAACAGATGCAAAAAAATTGTTTCCTATTCCCATTATAATCAACCTTAATCAAGTAATTTTCAAAATGAAAAATCTCTATGCGACAAAAATTTAATGCAGTTTTAATTTTCTTATGTATTCTAAAATTATACTTAAATAATAGTAAAAAATTAAAACAAGAGATAGTACATTTTATTTTTAAAATAATCACTTAATTGAAATTTTTAGGATGTTATAAAAAAAGACAGTGTAGCAGCATTCATAATTAAATGACTTAAAAAGGTTGATTTGATTCCTGCAATTTTAAATAGTTTATAATTTTATTACTTACATAGTTATTAAAAATCTTAATTAAAATAATTTACATGATATGAAATATTCTTAATAAAACTCAAATTTTCTAATTTATTTTACGAATTGCAATTCTAGCAATTGGGAATAATATTTAGAATCTTTTAAGGGTCTAGAATATAAGTTTATGATTTAATTTTACTCTGACACAAGATCAGATAAGATAAACTATGAAATAATATTGTGCATTTACATAATATAAAAAACAAAATAATGTTTGCTAAAGTTAAATGCTGTAGTAAATTATTGGATAAGAACTAATTGAAAATGTTGAACTGAATGACTCAGAAGAATTAAGGCACTATAACAAATTCATGAAAGCCAGAAAGATGAGCCAGATATGTTATAAAAAATTCCAATGTTTAACGAGAACCACTACAATTTCAAGAAATTAATGTCATCCAGAGCAGGTTTTATTGGGATTGCTTTTTGTGCTTGTCTTCCTTACATTTTGAAACAGTCTGAGATATGTAGAGGATGAATCCATTTCCATATCTGTTTCAGAACAGGATATATTAATTGTTTTTTCAATACTCTTTTCTCGGGACTTTGGTTTTTTAATTTTTGTGTCACTGATCATAGATTTATTGGTAATTAAAGTAAATTTCCTTGTGCTATTAGAAGTTAAAAGTAAAGTGGATTTAGATAACAAAGTTGAAAGTAGAACAGATATTGGTAAACTACTCTTTGCTGAATTGCTATTTATTTTTCCATCTGTTTGTAAAATAGAAGGATAGGAAACGTCAATTTCTGGTGCTTTTGAGAAAGTAATATTGTTTTATTTTGGTTGCAATTCTTCCTTCTCCCAGATTTATATAGGGCAAAATTTGGAAAATTCAGCATGTGCACCAGAAAAGTTACAATACTTGAAAAATTCTGAAGTACACATGCATTAGTTTTATGACCAGATTGTACACATTTTCTACATATAGGATCACTATTCCTACAAGCCTTTTGAAAATGATCACAACTATGACATATGAAACATCTAGGAGGGTTAGTAAAGTATGGAACGAAGTTTGCAATTCATATAACCTGCTTTTGTGGATTGTGGTAATACTGATGTCTGAAAAGTTAATACAATATGTTGGGTGGGGAAGTTTATCATCACATATGTTGTATGCAGTAGGTTGAATAAGTATACAGTTACATTCAACATCTATAAACATGTAGCACAAACTCCTTAATCATGAAGTTCTTCCAAAAATTCACTGTAATATGTATGAAATTGGGGTTAGAAAGTACACTGCGAGAATAAAATGATGTTTTGACTGGAAATGAACCCAATTTTTTTAAATTACAGATTACACAAGTTTGCTTTCAATCAATATGAACAAAATATCTCCCGATCATAAATTTTTAACATTTTATATATTACCAATAAATAATATGAGAATTTTCGTATAATAAAGCGATACTGCATGAAAATTGCTTGATGTACTTATCAACATGTGGTGAGTAAATGAATTGGTTTCAATGACATGAGAATTAGAGCATATAGAATATTTGTAAAGGTTCAGGCTCCACTGCACCACACATTATGAAACAAAGGATAGCAGTCACCAGCTCTGGACAATTCCAGCCTCGGCATTTACCATAGTGCCAGTCAACACCCATATGCTAGGAGCCAGGCCCAAAGACAGTGACCACCCTCATCGTCAAGCCCTAAGATGTGAACCCTTTCCTTGATTCCTATCAAACTAAGCAAGACTGTAGCTAGACAGCAGCCAAATAATATACTGGGGACCACATCCAAAGGGTTACTACACACTGCTAATAAGTGGGATTTTGACTATGTATGAGGAGCAAGAAGCTAACAGAATGGCTACAGCTACTCATGGATAGCTCCCTCGCTTGCTGTGGTGGGATGGAAATGATTACGATAAGATTAGGAGAAGAGAGGAAAAACAGAGAGAATATAGATCCCCGAGTACCACAGGATTGAGACACATGCACTCGAATAAAGGTGAGCCCCATGAAAGGTATAAATTAAAGAAATTTTGTATTAAATTTAAGTAATAAAAGTGCTCAGTGAAAATCTTGCATTGTAAAAAGTAAAAGTCTTCATGCAAAACAAAAGCAAATTGTCCTTTTTTTACACATGATAATGATCTTATTCTGTAACAACATAAAAGATAATTAAATTAATAGATATGAGGATAATGGCATATGGATAGCAAAATACTTCAAACAACTGATAAACAAAGCCCATATACGCTTCTGAAAATACAAGTTTCAATGACATAAGAATCATAGTACCTACTATATAATTTTAAGGAAAAATTTCTTTAAAGAAAATCGAACTTTTACTGTAGCAAGATAAAACAAGAGATCTTTGAATCTATCTCAAATACTAAATATTTTCCAACTGAATTCAGATGAAGAGTGATGGAAAATACAGATCCACAATCCATTCACTACTGAATATATATAAGCATTAAAATTAGTAATTTGAAGAAAAATGTATCATTGCACAAATCATGTTATATATATATATATATATATATATATATATATATATATATATATATATATATATATATATATATATATATATATATAACATGATTTGATATATATATATATATATATACATATATATATTGCATATTATTAATCAAATGTCAGTATTGCTAAAAAATAAAAAAATACTCAGAAAAATCTGCGAATTTGGGAAGATGACTAGTGCAAGGCCCAATATTGGACAAGATACTCAGAAAAAAACTATATATCATATAGTCTATGAGTATATGATGTTCCTCTTCCATTGGGCAAGTTAAGGAAAATTTAAAACCTAATATCCAGCAAAACATGCAAATCCATATTGGTCAACTTTGTTTCCTTTAAGTATGAGCGCTGAATTAAGTGTAAACACTACTTTCAACTGAAGCAAATTAAATATCATAATTTAGTTTGTTGAAGAAACCCTCTCATCTACTAATGCTTACATAAATTACATCAACAACAGTCACTTTAGAAATGGCTCTTTTAAGAATAATCAACTCTTCACTTGACACAATGATCATATACAGTAGAAATGCTTGATAATCATACACAACAATCCCCACTGGATTATTATGAATCTCTTTCATATACTAAAAGATTTTTGGAAGAAATTAATCAAGTTGTATATACATTAATTGCTAACTCTTTTGCAAGCATACTTAACTTCTATTGAAATTCTATTTATACTTATGTAATTTTATTTGTACAAGTAAAATTTAAGAATGTAAAACAGCAATATTACAAAAAACATTAACTTAGAGTTATTCAACTTCCCTTTCATACTATTATTTTACATACATTTTTTAAAATTCCTATAGATTTAATTCTATGGTTAAACAATTATTCAACTCAAAAGTATGTATTGTTGTTTCTTATCCTATTTAGTTAGCAATAGGGTAAACTAGATCCATGGAACCATGAACAAACAAAAAGTTCAAAACAAGTAGAGGACTAGGAAACAAGTCCTCATTTTCAAGTATTAAATAGGCTCCATGTCTCTTGACATTCAAAATTTTACTTTATCCATAAACTCGACACCTTATGTAAGTCATAATGCATCTCCTGACATGTTGGTAAATCAGAGTTGGGATTAAGACTGAGGAAGAAAGACCTTTCTTTCTTTCAACCATATTTTCTACGTATTTTAAAAAATACATACAAAATATGGTTGAAGTGAAGCTGTAAAGGATTTTTCATGGTAGCTGAAAATATTCATAAGCAATGGGAAATATTTTCATAGTGTGAAGTGCTGCAGGATAGCAATTCACATTTAAATCTATCATGCAATCAAATAGCCTAAAAAAATAAATGTGTGTGAAAATCTAAGTTGCTATATTTTGAACTGAATAATTCTAAATATTTTCTTCCTATCACATTAAACAATGCAAGCATAGAGTAGTTTTAAAAGAGTGCAATTGAAAGTTCTTTGGAATGTGATTAAAATGTGAATTAAAAATTAACAAAATTTGAGATTTTGGAAGCACACGAACATTTTAAAGTATATTTTACAAGAAATGTCAGTTCAAGGAAATGAAATTAAATGTTTGTCTTGTGCCAGCTAGATTGGCATGGGGTTCGCTGCTCCACTTTTGCAACTGAACCATATTTTGGTGTGGAGTCCGACTTCCTCAGTACACATGCCATAGGTACCCATTTTATAAGGTAATCAACCATTCATAACCATTCATCAAAGAAAGGACAAAGGTAGAATAGAGAGAGAAAGTACATCCATGCTCAAACTGGGATTCGAACCCAGGACCTCAGTCAGGCAATCTGACCACTAGACAGGGTGAGCAGCAGTGAAATTAAATATCAATTAATATTCCTTTTTCTGGCAAATATAAAATATCCTATGATACTACATTATCAAGTAATTAATATTTACAATTAACATATTGAGGCAAAACAAAAAAAACAACTACATTAAATACAATTCCTTTTCTAATCAGAATCAAGAGTAACAGAAAGCAGTGTCCGAAAAAGGCATCGTTTGTTACTACACAGTGGACAGCCCAACAGTTAAAAGCTTTTGTAAAGCATTTAAACATTCTTCAAGCACTGATCCGTAATATTAATATACAGAAAAAAGGAATCATTCATTTCTTGTTTGACGATCAAAACCTGAGACCTAACACTGGATCATAGTGAGATGACAAAATAAGACTTATTCGACAGCTTCTTAAGATTTAGGGTAATGATCTATGTTTCTTCCAAGCACACAAAGTATTTGCTCCATGTATTGTAGTAACAAGATCCAGCACAAAAATGTTGGAATCCATTGCTATTCGCAAATGAATTTTGATTCCGTTCGAAGTATTATATCGGATATGTACTGATGTGGGAATCTAATTAGGTTCACATTCATTCATGAGAAAACACAGTACACACAGGATTTAATATTACGATCAAATATCAGAAGATAAACTTGAATATTATAAGTATTGAAATAATTTGACATCCCAAAAATAGACTGGAAACCTTGAGGCACGTTTATAATTCAGCTATTAGCAATATTTCTATATTTTAGTGTAAGATATTACCAATCTTTATAATATATACTTAAACATAATAGAATATGGAATGTTTTATGCTTTTCTAATCTAAATCCAATGAAACTTGTCAAAGATGCATTTAAATTGTTGGAGTAAATCTGCTGCTTGTATTTGTTTCAAACTCTGGTTTTATTGCTATTGCTCAATCATTTTTTGCATGTAAGGAAATGGGTTGAATGGGGTTTACAAAAATTATCAAGCAGTTTCATACAAATTTTATAACAATGATTATAAAAATTATTTAAATAATCTGCTTTGAAAGATACTTTGTTTAATGGGAGTTAATTATTACCAGATGTATGGTAAGATACTGCAAGACAAAGAATATTTTCCATATTATATAGCAAATATTTTTACTATTTCTTATCAAGTCAAGTTTTATACACATTTATAACAAAATCCAATAATAATTTCAATATAAGTGTGATTTAATTACCCATTAAAATATGAACTTATTTCAATCATTCACAAATTCATCAAAATTTATTCATTATCATTTTTATGCAGAATTCAAGCAAATCTTTTTTACAGAGGCTTATTATGTATTAAAAATGTGAAATTTGAAATATTAAGTTAATTTTACATAAAGTAGGTTTCCAAAATGTAAGTACATTATATAAAGAATAGTCTGCATTTTTTAATCTTAAGTTAGTCACAAAATAAATATTTAACATTTATAAATATGAAAACTGCATAATACTGTTTCACTTTTAGTCTTAGTTAGGTGTGTTTGGGGCTGAGTAGTTACATTTAAAAAACATTCTATTTAAATAGTTGCTCAAGTTGACAATGCTCACTTGCTGTAGGACTTTGAGGTTGATCCTTGGTTTCTGACAAGCTTCTAGAAAAGGCTTCATCTACTAAAACGAATCCATTATCACAACTACAAGAATCTCCCTCAGTGCTAGTCCTAGGACTAAAACTGGAATCACCATCCGATTGGCTGGTTTTTAGTTGGCGACGCCAAGGACGTTGTAATCTCGGTTTCACTTTTGGGCCATCTAAAAAAAGAAACTTTAATTAGATATATAAATTAATGTATAAGAATTCCTACATTATAATTATAAAATTGAAAAGAGATTGCGAATAACCAAAATCACTTTACATCTTTAATCAATTACTTTTTACTCAGATTTTAATAAGTAAAATAAAATTATTCACTTTCTAAGCGAAATCTGAATTTTTATAACAATTAACAAATCTTATATATTTAAAACATGTATTTGGATTTACATTGCAATTAACTAGTCCTTCTACAAAACACAAAGATTATAATATTTCCGATGGATTTATTAGAAAGGACATTAGCATGATATTATGTTACATGTTATAACTGGCAGATAACTTTTAAACCAAAAACTAATATTTTTACAATTTTGGATTCATTTAAAATGGTAATGAAATCAACATTTCACATTTCATTTTATTAGAATAAAACTTTATTCATTTCAAAAAATGCTAAAGTTAAACATCAAAACAACAAATTATCAAATAGTTTACTGTAGAATTTAATTATTTTTAACTATAAAAGCAATCAATTTTCATAAATAAGTAAATCAAGTTCACCCCTTTATCAATTAACTTTTATATTTAATCAATCTTTATCAGAAGTTTAATATCTCATTTGATTGTTAATATTGCTTTTAATTGTTAGGTTATTTCTGAAACTAATTTCCAAAGTAACAGGAATTTCAAAGTTCTTAATTGAATATTTTTCAGCAAAGTAATTTAAATAACCCTATTAGCAATTTCAATGCATTCTAAATACATCTTCTCTTACAAGTAATAACAAAGTAACATAACTACTGATAAATTAGTAGTTATGTTACTTTGTTATTACTTGTAAGACAATATACTTAATTAGTAAATATACTTAATTAGTAGATATACTTTTCAAATATACTTAATTAGTAAATAAGCTTTTTTCAGATTTAATTAAGTAATTATTTTCCAAATGAATTATATAAAAAATAACAATTTTGATTAGATTTTCATTAAAGACATTGTGCAGAAATAATTAATTAGTAAAAAAATCAAATATGTTTACCATTTCAGAAAATTGAAAAATCAATATAAAATAAAACATTTTTATTTAAATAAATGTCATTTATATTAAACAAATGTTGAATATTAATGGATCATTATACTTATTATTCAAAACAGAATTTTAATGGAATCATTCAAAGCTTTTCAAAAATAATTTCTTTATTAGTCTAATGCAAATAAGTAAACTTGAACTTTTTAAATAATTTTTTGCACTATTTTATTTTGTGGATGAGAAATTGCTTAAAGTTAATAACTTTTAAAAGCAATTTATTTGGTGAGGTATTAATCAATAAATAATCTTTACCAGAAGCTGCGAATGAATTTGACCTTGATGTTGTAGCAGAAGTTCTTCGACAAACCATCACTACAAGTTCTTTACAATGTTTATGTGCATTGATTCCACAATCTACAATTAAAAAAACATTCAATAATTTCTTCCAGGAATAAGACTAACCTTTATCGAATCAAAAATAACTTTACAAGTAGTAAAAACCTTTAGATAAATTACTTAGGATATTCGTCATAATAAAAATTATGATATTTAAAAAATTGAGACATTTGATGCAAGTATTTTATTTTTGTTTTACAAACTAAATGATTTCAAAAAATTTCTATGTATAAAAATAAGGTAAAAAACTTGTTAAAAATTTTGTGTTTGCCCCCACACACAAGTTCAAAATGGAATGATTGCTTTCAATAAAGTACTCTAAGCTCATTGGAAATGTATTATTCAATGAAAAGTAGTCATTAAAGCTGTAAAAATTACAAACAGTGAGGGTAAACTGAAAATAATGCATGAATAACAAGAAAAATATTATTCGAAGCTACAAATAAAAATTTCTCTCAGTAACAAAGAACATGAAAAGTGAACTGATTATCTTAATTTGTGCGATTCATATAAAACCTCATATCATATGGATGTTTTTATGTAAACACCATATGACATAATAAAATTTATCAAACATTAGGCCATTTGGGGAGTAATGTTACTCATGTCCATGGTATCTTTAATATACACGTGCTTCCTGGGTAATGCTAAATGAGTAGCAGCATCCGTCAATGCAGCCCAAACAACATCCCTTCTCCGAAATGTGGCTCAGTCTAATTCACAGTCCTATCTATGGATCGCCCACAATGGATCTTTTGTGCAAATTTTAGAATTATCAGAGGACATGATTATCTTCACTGCATATATATTCTTAACACTCCTGTCTGGCATGTTCCAGGAGAAGCTAAAAATTTTAGATATTTGACTGTTTGCCCCCCTTTGAGCAACATCAATTCTCTTAGACTTGACAATTATCATATGAAGGCTATTTTTCTTTTCTAGGTTACTAGTGGAAAAATGGCCAATGTGATCACCTTCCTGACATAGAGGAGGGAAAAAAAACATTAGATCATTGATTCCAAACTTTAATATTTATTTTTCAGAAGTAAACTTATTTATAACTATAAATACAGTTATGAGATACTAATAGTTAATTTGGACAATCTTGTCAAATTAAAATAAGAGCATCCTGAAATTATAGTTAAATAAATTTCTAGGTGAAGTTCATAAAAACTAATTTTTTTCCAAATTCAATGCATAAGAAACAAAAAATTCAATATGTTTAGATTAAACAAAGACTGATAGCATGTACAGAAATAAAAATATAGTAATATATATTTTCATGGAAATATAACAATAAATAGCACAATATTTATTATGCATAGCATAGCCAATATAAACTTACCTCGACATTTGTAACCTTGTTTTATAAGTCCCCACAGCTGCAATACAAAATAACCGCAAATAAGTTATTCTGAAAAATAACTCAATTTAAAACATCTTACAAGATTAGAATTTACTAAAAATTCAATTAAGTTTTAAATGAGAAAATAAATTAATGAAACAAACTTATTGAAGAGTTAGGAATATTTGAGGAAAGTTTTTTGAGTGAATAAGTGATACAAATTAATTTCCTTAGCATATTTTAAAATGTTTCTCAAAATTTTACTTCACTAAAAAATTTAATTGAATAATAATTGACATTTAATAAAATGCCAGTATTGAAACTCAAATGCTATTAATAAAGAATTCTGAGATCCAGTTTACATTAAAAAAATGGTACATTAAAATTCAAATTTGAAAAAATTAAAAATTCATTACGTTTACTCACCAATCCAGCACAGTGAGCACAAAATGTGGGTTTGAAATAAGTGGTTTCATTAAAATCATGCTGAAAAGCAACACGAATCGCCTTAGAATTTGTGGACAGAAAGTATTCCTTCATTTCAGCTCTGCTGATCATACCATCTCTGAAATTATTAATGAAGTATTTTTATAAAAGTTTCAATAAAGTTATAAAAAGGGTGATATGAATGAGGAAATTCAAAAAGGTTTTTCAATAAATAAAAAGAAAATTCAAAAAGGAACTCGATTTTTGAAAGAAATTATGTGCAAGACTTTTATATATGTACTTGCTTATAATTTAACACATATTTTCTCTGAACAGATAAATTTTGCATTGATTATGCATAAATTATGAATTAACACTCAATACCTATTCTTTCTAATTTAACCTTTTTTGGATAAAATATTTTGACGTTAGATAAGAATTGATTCTCAAAGGTATTCTGATCACTAAACTTAAGTTGTTATAGCAAAGTATTTATAAACTTATTTTTATACGTAAATTCTGATTTGCAACATTTAATTCTAATCTATTTTTGACTACCTTTTTTTTACAAATATATTAGAAATTATCTTGAAAAGAATTTATTGCATATGTAACATATGTTTCCAGTCTTATAAGTAAACTAATTACACAATTCATTTGTTTTTTCTTAGAAATAAAACATCTTGATAGCAAAAAAAAAAAAAGAGCTATTGCTTAGTTACAGATCAACAAGCTATTGCTTAGTTACCTGTTAAAAATTTTACCTGTTTGAGCTGAGATCATTACAATGATATTAATCTTGATAACTGAATAGAATTATTGCTGTAAGCCACTGCTATTTTGGTCTTAGAATTTTTTTTAAAATTCCATCACTAATAAAGAGAAAAACAAAAAAAAAATACTTAAACAAGGCGCTAATAAGTTCAGATTTATCTATCCCTCGTAGAAATGAAATTTAGCATAGATGGAGGGAAAAACATCCACAATCTTCAAAAGGAAGGGAATAGGAATTATTTTTGGCGTAGACTCTGTCTGATCATAGTAGAAAATTGGCTCTGATTCTTAGTAAAAAACTGATTGGAAGTAATAGTCATTATTGGAGTAATCGCAGATTATTGTACGAAGACTTAAATCTCAATCTACCTTTTTGACCTTATTGAGGAAATTGGTGATTCTCTAGACTTGCCTGTTATTGATGATCAACCCTTTATTGACAATTTTTCAACTAGTTACCTTCAAACAGCAGAGATAAATCTTGAACTTGACTTTCCTTGTAGAAAGGGGATTTCTTCTGAACCTGAACTGAGAGCCTTTGCTTTGACAACCATCTATGAGAGGTATTCTCTGCCTGATTGGCTCCATATACATACTGATGGATCCCCTGATCCTGTCCTGAAGATTTCAGGCGCTGGTGTTTTCTGTCAACTTTTTCAACATAGTAAACCTGTGGGGGCCTTTTGAGATAATTTTGATGGTGAGATCTCGGCAGTGCTTTTTGCAGCTGAACTTTAGACATGGCAAAATTGTTTTTCTCATTGATTCGCAGGCTGCAATCCAGGCCATAGTAAATAGAGGTGTTTCTACCTCACATGAAGAAGTTAGGTGTAAAAGTACCCTAAGTATCTTATTGAAAATGGTAATAAAATTGTATTTCAGAGAATCCCAAGTCATGCTAGGAATTTCAGGTAATGAGAAGGCTGACTGTTTGGCAAAATTTGCTCTGGGTTTGCCCCAGTGTCATTTTCCTATCCCAATTAGTAACTTCATATCTTTGGTGGCATCAGGGCTCAAGACATCTAGGAAGCTACACTATGCTAATTTGGCTGCATAAAAATAGAGTTACAGCATAAAAATAGAGTTTCTACGGGTTTGTACAGGGGAATTAGTGTTGCCTGCATCTGGTTATTAACAGGCCATGACTATCTTCAGCATCTACATAGAAATGTGCTGGCATCCTCTGCCTCTTGCCCCTTGTGTGTCCGTGGTTCTATGGATGGACGTCATCTTTGGGAGTGTTCTGGTCTGAAAGAAATAGACATTGGAAATATTTCCCTCTTCAGTTCTTCGCATCTTTACTGTTCAGAAAGACAGCGCATGGCCATGGCTGGTCGTAGGATAAAAAAAATTTTTCGTGTTGTTTTAAGAGATACATGAAGAAAAAAAAAACAACTTTGAAATCTCTATACTTTATACAGATGATATTAAATACATAAAACTGAGTTGAATAAGAAGAGCAGGTCACCTTCTGAGAATGAGTACTGATAGAACCTCTTATGGTCTACAATATGACCTTTTTGTAGAAAACCTAAGACAATGGGGTAGAATTTTGTCAAACTTACAATTAAAAACAGGTTGTCCATTAGTCAGAAAAGGATGGAATGGGAAAAATTTCTGAAGAAGGTCAGGCCTCAAAACAAGCTGTCATACAATTAAATATTTTAAATAAAAAATTTTAATTTTGTTTATGTCACTTTACCATATAAGGCACATTTACCACAATTTCACAGAAATAATTTCTTTTTTCCCCATAGTTTTTTTTTCTTCCATATTTTATATTTCGGTTGCACATCAGTATATGAATAAAAACAAATTAGGCTCAAAACAAAAGTTTTCAAGTAAATATTAATAAAATACATAATAGCATATTATTTGTCTTGTGATACATAATTAAACAATTTAAAATATTTAAAGTAATTTTAAATGAATGAATATTACATTAAATATATTTCTTTAAATTAATTTATGAAATTTATCAGACATTAACAATAGCTAGATCAATACCTTTCTGTATCGATGACTGAGAATGAATCAATGTAAGGGAAATTAATATGAACAGTTTCAAATTCTTCAGGTGAGAGAAAACCATCCTTATCAACATCATAGCTCTTCATGATCACCTGTATGAAAAGAAAATTCCAGAATAGGAGATTGCTTATAAATATTGCTTTACATAGGACAAATTCTTAAACAAAGTATATAAGACTAGTTTAATATAAATTCCCTTTTAAAATATTTTCATAGAATTTACTAGAATTCTAAAAATATCTCATGCACTATCAGATCATTCATCAAACTTCAAAAACAAATCCTATAATGGAAGACAATATGAAACCTACACCTTTTCAATTCTGAGCCCAAATATATTCAATTATTTTCTCCATTATTTTTTATAAAAATATAAAAAACAAAAACTTATTAAATATCCTTAATTTAACTACAATATTAATTCTGCAAGACCTTAAAAAATGCTCTAAATTATTTCATAAAATTAATAATAATGTGAAAAAGAAATTTAGTTTTCTTATTGTTTACAGTAAGGATTTCATTCGACACAATTTTATAGATATATATATATACATATAAATATATATATACATACTTTTAGATAAAGTTTAAAAATATGATTAGCTTCTTCAACTGATTACACCAATCAGTACAACTGTATCTTCAATTTAGTTCAGAAATTGAATACTGAACTAATTTTAATAAAATCATAAAAATAAATAACATGAGAGAAAAAAGACAAATATATTTACTCCAAATTCAGGTTTTTGAATATTTACTTTCATTCTAGAAATTAAAAACATAAAAGTTGAAATATTTAGCTGACATTGTAAAAATATTGAAGGAAAATATTTCCAGAAGATATATTACTACAAAGTCATTCTGTAAAGAAAGTACTGATTTTCAGAAGTAAACAAATATCAAAATTCAAATTTTAAATTTGAAAGAACTTAAATTTAGATAGTAAAAACTTTGAACATCAAGAAATATTCATTTAGTTTGTTAGTAAGCCAAAAGTCATTTGTTGCTCTGGATATTCATTTATTTTACAACAGCAAATAAGTCGCGAAAAATAGAATTTTGTATAAAGAATTCAAATGAATTCCAATTTTTATTGCTTTAACTAATATTTATAAATTACACACTACAATATTTTGAATTTATCTTTTTTAACTCTTATTTGAAAACAAAGCTTAATTACAACTATTTATTTCTTCTAGTTCAGTTAGAATTTAATTTTACACTGGCTTTAATATTCAACCCATATACAAGACAATATTCCATAAATTAATATTCCATATTTTAATAAAAACTTTAAAAAAAGAATATTTTATTTTTATAAAAGACTTAATATAATTGAACTATAAATGTTAACTTTTTTTTAACCACATAATTTTCAAATATCTAGATTTGAAATATTTGATCTTGTGCAGACATTGAACGAGAATTTCTAAAATAAACAATAAAACATTTCAGAAATGTTAATTTAAGAATTTATAAAACATTCAGAGAAATTTACAAAAAAATTACGATTAGAAACATCAGTAATTGATGCAAAATTTAATACATTAATATGTTTTAAAACAGGTAAAAAATACCACTTTTAAAATCATTTATCAATATTAATATTTTATTTACAGTTAAGTAATGCAATGTGGTTGACACATTAATAAAATATTTCTCTACATTAACAATATCCATTATGACGTACTATATTATTTACGTATTGATACTAAATGCTTCCAACCCCCAAATATCTTTTTATTGAATTTGAGCATATAAACTGATTAATCTTTTCACTAACATTTATCACTCTCAATAATAAAACATTTTTACTTCAAAGAACACTTTCCACATAAATGGCAAAAATGGACTTTAAAAAAATATAAACTGCTATTTGGTGCACATAGGTACAACAAAATAAAAACTCAGTATTTTATTGAATTTGGAATTTTATATGAAATAAATTTATAGGATGTTATTAAATAATTGCTTTAGTAAAATTTTCAATTGTTAAAAATATTCAGTTTATGATTTCAAGCAGAGAAAAATTCTTAGACTTCAATAAAGAATAAATTTAAACTATTAGATATATAAAAATATTAATGATATATATATTAATGAATAAAAATACATACATAAATTAAAAATTAATAAATTTTAATAACTAAAAATGTATGTAAATAAAATATATCTGTGCATTTTCATACAATAGTCACCTATTTAATACATTTAAGATATAATTTTAATGTAGCTTCAATTTATTAAATAAAAGGGTTTTATCTTAATTTTTTTTAATTTTTAAATAAAATTAATTAAAAATGAAATATTTGGGAAATTTTTCAGGCAAGAGTTTAACAACACTTACAAATGTATGATTTTTCTAAATACAAACCTATTCACAAGTTCTGGTAAATTTATTTGTATAGATTTAAATACAATTACACAGAATAATAAAAGATTAGTTACAAATTTCTAACTTTCATAATGCATACTTATATTTCATTTCATAAGCTATCACATGTTTTCAATCAAAAATTGATGTAATAATGAATTAGACAGTTAACCACAATTAAACAAAAAAAAACAAAGAAAAAAATACTTCAATACATACTTTAGTAAGCTCTTAAAGAGATTTGTATATTATGTTAAAATAAACATCACCAACACAATATTATCTCCTTCAAACAATTTTATTCAATTTTCTTTTCCTTTACAATTGCAGACATTCTAAAATTTCCAATCGTGTACTACTGGCATAGCACACTCTTCATTCCTGATCCTCTTACTAGGATTACAAAAATTTACTAGGTACGATGGCACCGAACTCTGGGATTCATCACAGAGTATCCCCCAGTGACAGAGGGCATTTAGCCTAATGGAACGATATATATATATCGTTCCATTGGGCTAAATGCTCTCTCTTTATATATATATATAACTCTAAAAAATATCAACAAAATTTCAAAATAACAAACACCATTGAAAAATTTTTATAAACATAGAAATAATCCTATATAAAATTTAAAAAAATATACAAATGACAGATTTAATTAAAATATTAAAATTAATAAGTAATGTAAGTGGAAAGTTTCTTTGGAAAATGTACACGTGTCCCTGATCTGGTTACAGTTTTGTGCATTTTACCAACTGATGAATTTTTATCAGGTATTGGTTTGCTGGCGTTAGACACTGGTTCAGTGGATGTTTCAGTAAGAAGATGTGCGGTTTTACACGGTCAAAAGAAACAGTAAATTTCTTTCCGTTAATGTCAATGGTAATGGTCTTGTCAGTTCGTGGTAAGTCTTCATGAGGACCGAAGTAGGGTTGGCACAATGGAGGATGCACACGATCGATTCTCAAGAAAACATGTGTGCATGATTTCAGCGATGCACATAATTTCGATCAGTACAGTGGACGAATGTTGCAATAGGATTTAGTAGTTGCATCACGTTTCGAAGATTAGTGATAAAATCACTGTCACAGGATAGAATAACTGCCATGTCCACCATGTCACTAGGAAGACTCAAAGTAGTACCATACACAAGCTCTGCACAAGAAATTTGCAAGTCTTGTTTAACTGCAGTGTGGATGCCCAAAAGAATGACAGGGATTATCTCCGTCCAATTATCATTTTCATAAGCTTTAATTGCTGATTTTAGATGGCGATGAAATCTCTCTACAATTCCGTTTGAAATCGGATGGTAGGGAGTTGTTTTAATCCTTTCTGAACCTAACATGCACGCGCGAGTAAATTCAGCATACATAGCTGAACGCAGTTGGGAAATATCTGAAATGGGTGTCGCTTATCAATTCAATCAATCAATTATTGTCAAAAGGTAATAGCAACCACCAGAGTGCGGTAGTGGGCCTACAATATCTACATGGATGTGTGAGAAACAAGCATCTGGAAGAGAAAAAGTACCTAAAGGCGTTTTAGTGTGTCGTTGTACCTTCGATTGTTGACATGGTTCACAGCATTGAAGCCACGATTTTATTTGTCATTTCGTACTTACCTGGAACAAATTAATTTTGTTGTTGCTGCTATTCCAGGGTGAGAAAGATTGTGCAAATGATCGAAAATCAATTTGCGGAAAGAAAAGGGTACAAAAGGAAGCAGTGTTCCAGTTGAAATATCACACATCAATTCACAATGAGAAAAATGACAAGGTTTTAATTCCAGTTTAAGAGAGGTGGTATTAGATTGCAGAAAACTTTATATCTCTGGATCAGTTTTCTGTGCTTTTGCAAATTCATCAGAACTTAAATTTGTGGAGATTTTGTAATAGAATCGATTTCAATTCTACTGAGTGCATCAGAAACCACGTTCTTAGAACCTTGCACATGCCTAATGTCAGTTGAATACTGAGAAATAAAGTCGAAATGACGTAATTGCCGTGGAGAACATTTATCAGGATTTTACTTAAAAGCGTGTGTCATAGGTTGTTGGTCTGTGTATATTATAAAATTTCTGCCTTCTAATAAGTGTTTGAATTTTTTTATAGCAGAATAAACTGCAAACAATTCTCTATCATAAGTGGACCATTTTTGTTGACTTTTATTAAGTTTCATTGAGAAGAAAGCTATTGGTTCCCATGTACTTTCCGATAACTGACTTATAGTGCCACCTACAGCAAAATCTGAGGCATCGACCGATAAGCTCAATTGAGTTCCAGAAATAGGATGTCTTAAAAGAGTGGCTTTGGGAATCGCATTTTTGGCGGCAATAAAGGATTGTTCTGCATTTTCATTCCATGTAAGTTGTTCGGATAATTTACGAGCATTGGAATGAGATTTCTTTTTATTTCTTTGTCCTTCCAAAAATTGAACAAGGGATGCAAGTATATGAGCGGCTTTAGGAATAAAGCATCGATAAAAGTTAAACATTCCTAAAAATCTTCGCAAGTGCGTTAATGTTTCTGGTTTAGGAAAATCTAATGTGCATTTAACTTTATTTTGTAGAGGTTGAATTCCTTCTTCGGAAAGATTAAAACCTAGAAAATCTATTGAAGAAACACCAAAAGTACATTTAGAAGCGTTAATACCAAACCCATATTCTGCCAATTTTGAAAATAATGCCTTTAAATGTTGATAGTGCTTTTGGGGATTTTTAGAAGCAATTAATATGTCATCGACAAAAGCATAAATATGCTGATAAATCAAGCGTAACCTCATCTATAAAGCGTTGAAAAGTAGCAGATGCGTTTCAAAGGCCAAAATGCATCCTTCTACTTTCGAATAAACCAAATGGGGTACATATAGCTGTTTTGTGTATATCGTCAGGGTTTATTGGGATTTGATGATAAGCTTTTATTAGGTCTATGCGACTAAATATTTTTGGTCCATGTAATTCTGCAGTAAAATCCGCATTAAAAAGTATTGGGTCTTTAATTGTTTGAGCATTTAAAGCTCTATAATCACCCACTTGTCTCCAATCTAAAGTTTCATGGACCATGTGTAGAGGTGAAGCACAGTTACTTCTCACAGGTCTTATATGGACTAACTACATATTTTGAAATTCAGTTTTTGCAATTCTTATACGATCAGGAGCAAATCTTTGAGATTTCGCAACAAGAGGACCTTTCGTAACTATGTAATGTACAGTATTATGTTTAACTGGTTGATTTGGATTAGGTAATTTAGTAATAGAAAGAAATTCTTTCAAAAGTTCATGATAAGGAGTATCTTTAAGAACAGAAACTTGAACAGAATGAAGATCTGTATATTTTAAGTGGCCAGTGGATTGTAATTTCGATTTTGTGTCTCTAAGGCATTTATGCCTGAGGTCTGGAACCAATTCAAAATAATGGAGAAAAACTGCTCCTAAAATTGATGTACTAACATTGGCTACTAGAAATGTCCAAGTAAAATTTTCAAATTAAAATTTAAAGGGAGTGTCTTTTGTCCATAAACATTAATTGCTGAAGAATTAGCAGCTAAAAGCGTTTGATGTAAAGAATTTCGCTTTTGGTTATTGTTAGCACGGATTAAGGAATGAACAGGCAATGTGATTCGCCAGTAAAAGAATGTCGCCTCTATTCTTTGCTGCATTCATTTTCATGCTGCACAGGGCTTAACGCATTTATCATCTCTACATTTCTTTCTGAAACGTCTGTGATACCAGCAAATGGAAAAATTTCGTTTGTGGGAAATACTTCTTTCACGACTGCTTTGGTTACGACGATATGGTGAACGACTACGAGAAAAAGAAAATTGATCAATTCGTTTATTTAATTTTCCAATTTCGCAAAATATTTCAGTTTCGAAAGATTCATCTGTTTTGGAAACTGAAAACGTTTCAACATGAGATGGCGTAACATCGATGATGCGATCGGAAATTTCAGCAGCTTTCTCTACTGTTTGATCAGAAACTGCAGCTAAAACAGTTTGAACATTGGATGGCAATCGCTGTAAAAATAGTTCTAACATTAGTTTATCGGGAACATTATGTGATTCTGCGCAATGCTTCATATTTTGTAAAAGTTCTGTTGGTTTGCGCGATCCTAATTCTCCCTCTAATAATAGGTTTCGAATTTCTTGTTGTGATGATTCTCTTGAGCGGTTTATTAATTCCTGTTTAATCTGTTTGTATGGATCAGTTGCATCCAGTTTCATAAGAACATCACGAACTAATGATGCAGTTTCGGGAGGAAGATGGGAAAAAATATAATTATATTTAGTTATCGGTTCTGTAATGGGTTTTGGTGTGGCAAGAGCAGAGGTGCTTTCACACATAGCAAACCATAATGCAGGACCAGATTTGTTATATACAGGAATTTGAACAGCATTTTAACTTCAGCCATGATACAAGGTTTAAGAACAAAATTAGATTATATTTAACTGTTAGTAATAATAATGAAGATATTTTAAATTACATAATAAGAATTATACATATTTTAAGGATTTATAATAATTAATGAACCTCTAAACAGTTATAAAACATAAATAAGAAAAATGAAAGCAATAATTAAATCTAATTGATATTAGAATATGAAAAATTACGCATTTTAGTTTCAAAGCAAAATCACAGAATAAAGAAACAGAAATAAAAAAACACTTATCTGCGATTACCCTCTAACTCTTTTCAGAACACACCACAAGAAGACGCATCCCAGTAATAAACCACCACCACTTGAAAAATTTTACCGCCGCACAGAAAGAGCATCAGTAGTTTCGATTCCTCTTTTTCAATAGGCGAAAATAAGCCGATAATTTTGAAAGTTTATCGGTTATAAGCAGGTTGATATTCGTATATTATAGTTGCCAATGAGGACGACCAGGTCACCATTAAAGAGATTTGTATGTTATGTTAAAATAAACATCACCAACACGATATTATCTCCTTCAAACAATTTTATTCAATTTCCTTTTCCTTTACTATTGCAGACATTTTAAAATTTCCAATCGTGTACTACAGGCATAACACACTCTTCATTCCTGATCCTTCTTACTAGGGTTACAAAATTTTACTTGGCGCGATGGCGCCAAACTCAGGGATTCACCACACTCTAGTGTATTATAATTCAATTTGTTTCTTGTATCTATGTAATATGAGAGACTTTTCTTCCAAATTACTTAAGTCACCAAATTTAATTAATATATATAGTATCATATTAATCAAGTTTAATTATTGGTATTAATCATTCATTGTAATATGTTTATATTCAAGCTTCTATAAATGTGTTGAGAAGATTTATCATAGTACATTATATATATTTTATATTTGAAATATTAATTTACAATTTAAATGACATAATAAATTATGACAAAATGATTGTGATTCAATCAAATGAGCTATTGTATATTTAATCAAATTATAATTTAAATATACACTCTGAGTTGACAGTTACATTTACAAACTAAAATAGGAAACTTATTTTTATTACATGCTATAAGAGTGAAGTGACAAGCAATAGTGTTATCAATGATTAAATAAAATTGGAATAATTAAAAAAATTCCACTTAGAAATAATAATTTTACTCACATCTATAATTGACTGGTAGAATTTTTCGAGTGTTTCCGAGTCTGCAGGCCCTCCTATTCCTGCAGCCCACTCAGAGAATGCTGTCAATTTTGTTGGAGAAGATTGTGGCTGGAAATAGGAATTATTAAAAAAATGAATTACAAAGATTAATGGAATTTACATTTAAAATTTCAAGTCCAGTTTATCTATATTGGTAGGTAACATTAACTTAAAAATTATAATTTGTGATTCAATTGGTAAATTACAATGAGACAAATGGCTCTAGAAACCAAATTCCAATGGAACACACCAAATTCCAATTGATGCTATGCAAATCTATACTGACGGTAAC
Source organism: Latrodectus hesperus (assembly GCA_037975125.1). Taxonomy (NCBI): domain Eukaryota; kingdom Metazoa; phylum Arthropoda; class Arachnida; order Araneae; family Theridiidae; genus Latrodectus; species Latrodectus hesperus. Next base: position 40,633,688 of record CM075856.1, on the reverse strand, counting down.
AAAAGTAACGAGGAACACTCTGGTAGTGGTGTATTTATCACAACTCCTATGTTCACCCTAAGTCTCAAGTTCAGAAATTCTGATTTTTGCTCTTTATTCAGATTGGAGTTTATAGCTATTGAAAATAGACTGAGTTATGTTGAGAATATTTCTGAGCCTGATTTTGAGCATGTATGGATTCTAACTGATAGCAAGTCTTCACTCCAATTGGATGAAGGTTGGTGACAGAGCTTGAAATCCTATATTTAATATGATCTATAGGCTCTCAAAGGATTTAGGGATTCATTTTCATTTTTAGTGGATCTTGTCACACGTTGGCATTAAAGTAAACAAGATTGCTGATTCACTGTCTAAAGCTACCTCTTTGGAGCCTTTACAACCCGATTTGTCATCCATTTTTCATGAGGTATTTACTGAGAGTAAAAAAAAACGCTTATGGATATCTGGAGGGCTCAACCTACCCATAATTGGTATCCTAGAAGACACCTGCTGGCGCTTTGCATTTTTAGGGAACTAGAGACCAACAGAGTTGTATAACATGCTTTGCCAGTAGTCACCTAAGGTGGCTCAAATATGTACAGGGTCAAAAGACTTAGTGTGTGCAAAATGTAAAGCTGGACAGGAGTCGCCTGAGCATATCATGAGCTGCTTGAATTTTGACTTGAATGAGGCTTTTTCAAAGCTCCTTATGTTTTTGGATTTCCTGGCTGTTTATGGACTATGGAGTTGATCTAGTAATGAAATTGGACAATCCGGGATTAGCAATAACACTTTAAAATCACCTTTAAAATCTTTTAAAGTATTATCTTTGAAATTACAGATTAAACTTTTGACAAACAATTCTTCCTCATATTAACACATATCAAATTTCCTTTCACTAAATGCTTAAATGTTAATAAACAAAATTGTAACCAATAGTTTTATCACCAAATTATATAGATTAATTATACACATGATAGAGATAGAGAGAGAGAGAGAGTAAAAACATCTAGTATAGTTAATAAAATATCTACAAAAATTATTAACTTACAGATGAACTATTCCTTGGTTCTTTAGAAAGTGATAATTCATACAACTCATCCTCCGTATATGGTGTGTCCAAAGACAACTAGAAATAGAAATTTTCATCAGAATTATTTAATTGCCTTAATAGTTTTGCTAACAAAAACCCTATTATAAATTTTCTTAGTTCCAAAGCTAATGTTTCTATTGAATTTACTAAATAAAGAATATATAAACAAAAATTAGATATACTATATAATGCTTAAAATTTGTAATTGTTTTTATGTTCTTTATATATTTTTATATGAATGACCATAACATTCATTTCTCAAACATCAAGTTCCATGTGTTGAATCAATCAAAGTTATGTCAGTGCCTTTTCTAGTTTTAGTATAAAGTGTATGATCACTATATTAAGTAAATAAGCACAAATTAACTTTACACGCATTGACCACCTTAGTACAATAGTCACTAAAATGATCGAGGATTAAATAAGATGAATTTTTCAATTAATAAAACTGTCATAACTTTCAACAAGGGACATTTCATTTTAAGGGATGGTAGACCAACCATCCAATAGCAATAATTATGTCCAATGATATCTTTTAAAAAAATTCTAATGCGACCTATTCTAATTCAAAATTTATCAGCATTTTACACAAAATAACATGAAAATGAAAAATTTTACCTTTAAGGTATTAACAAGATCTGCATTGACAGCTACATTTGGAACAGAATTTTGAAGCTCCCAAAGTTCTTGAAAAATCAAAGACAGTTGTGCAATTTTTCGAAAGTTGATCAGTCCATTTTCTATTGTATCAGGAAGTGCAACATGTAGGGATATCAAATCTTTCATATGAACCCCTCTGCAATATAAAAATAAGGTCAAAAGAATTAAAGTTTATTACAATTACAAGCAAGAAATATTGGTTATACTGTGTTACAAATTATATAAATATTTATCTATGCGAATATTTTAAAAATTATTATCTGTTAATCTTAGTAATTTTATAAGTACTATTTAACTTTTATTTTATAATATTCAAATATTTTACCTAATACAGAACTTTAGCATTTTAATATGAAAATTATTTACATCACATCTATGACATCAGTAGGCAAATGTACCCATGGCCTATAGCTAATAAATATTTAACTTATAAGATGCATAATTTATTTTATTTATTCATTTTTTCACTGATGTTATTATATAAATAGTGATAATTATTATTGTTATTATGTACCAATACTTTATTTAGATATAGCTTCTGAATAACAAATAAATGAGGAAGTAAGCAAATCTATAGACTTCAAATAACTGTGTGAATAGCACTATAATGAAGAAGTGATTAATATTTAAAAATTTCTTTAACACTAATTTGAATTCAAACAGAATAATAGACTTTCTGCAACTCTTATACAATTTTATCAAGGTAATGTTTAGGTAATGCTTTAAATTTCCAAAAGTGCAAATAACTTATTCAGTATTTTTTGACACAGAAAAGATTCTAACATTTTTCTTAACTAGAAACAAGTACCATTTATCATAAATGGTAAAATCTGTTACATTTTTAATGAAAAATACAGTAATAATCCTGTTTTGAAAATACAAATAAATGTGAAAAAAGTACAACTAAACTTCATGCAGGGAACAAGTGTTACAGAAATTTATGAGTTAAATCATTTTAGATGATTTCATTTTATGGCATTTCTCTTATGCATACTAACTGAAATGACAAAGAAAAAATTATATATATATATGGATTAGATAATAAATATTAGCAAAAAATGTATAGAATTCATATTAAGTTTAGCAACCTATGATAAGTATTTTTTGTCAGTACCCAACAGAAAAACAGCAATTAATTTTTAATCAAAACTCAGTTTTCCAAATAAATTTAATATCAAAATAATTGCAAAAATTCCAAAAAGAAAAACTGAAAAACTAATAATTATTTTACACATTTAATTAATATTGCAAGCTAATTTTATCTCTCTCTTTTTTGTTAAAATTCTATATTTTAAAAGAATGACAAATTAAAAAAATTTGAATGATCAAAACTATTTAATCATATCAACTAATTTTGACATGAATTTTTATGAAAATTTTACAATTAAAACTTAAATTTTATAATAAAACTCAAATCAATTTTACATGATAAACTGCACATGAAAGTCATCAGCACAAGTGATATTTTAAATTAGTAAGAAAATAAATTACCTATTCTAATAACAAGAAATACTTATTAAAATAAATTACTCACAAAATTGGAATTTTAAAACCTTTTGCTTCTGTAAGGGCTCGTCTGTAGCTACTAAAATTAGATGCAGATGCCAGAAGCTCTCCCAATTCTGACAGTGTCTTCTTTGTTTCAACCGGAACACACGCCATTGTGTTTGTCATTCTAGCAAGAGCACTGTGACTCAAGCCACCAACAACAGACATTAAAGAGTTGAAGTTATTTTGTTGTAACAGTTTCTGTAAAACATTATAAACTGAATATTTCTATAGCTATCAACACACAAAAAACTTGCTTTAATAGAACAGAGAAAGTTACATTAAGTTGCTCAAGTTAATCTTTAAACGAATTTACATCAATTTAAATTCTCTAGGACACAAAAAATTACAATTGCATACATTATATTTTATTATTTTTCACATGTAGGTTACTATTGACTGATTACTAAAAATATTTTAATCAATGAATATATTTTAATATACATGAAAACATCTGTCCTGCAAAAAAATTTACCATGAATCATTCTAAAAACTTTTTGAATTGATCAAAACATCTGATATAAAAAATTGCTTAATCTTTTTAATTTCATAATAGAAATCATTAAAAAAACAAAGCTTTTCCAATGTTCCTGAATATGCATATTTTTAATAAAAATAATCAAGAGAGATTTTGTAATATATTGAAAAATTTGTCTGATTAAATATTTTGAATAATAAACTTTAATAGAAATATTTGGATATTGAAATTGGATAAATGTATTGCCTATATTTTTATTCAAAATATACCCATTATCAAAAAATAATTTAATTTTCATAGAAATATTTTTTGATGATATCTGTTTATCAAAACATTAATCTCTTCATTGGTGAATAATAATATCTGTTTATCAATGTTCGTCTTAATTTAAAAAAAAAACATATCCAATATAGTTTTTGAAGAAAAAACTCACTCTCTAATCTAAATAGATTAATGATAAAAGAAATGATTGTAAATTCGTTTCTTTTATATAAAAACGTAATGAAATTTTAGAGATACTTCCAAATAATTACAATACATACTAATTTTCAAAATATACCAAATACCTGTGCAACATGTACAAATTTTACAATAACATCAGCTCTTTGTTGTGGAAATGACTTGCTTAACACCATCCACTGAATCCATTGTGAAAGTCCATTGAATAAAGAGATGGATCGCTCAAGCTTGGGATTGTCTTGTGGAGTCCCACATTCTGCATAAGCCTTAAAATCTGAAAACTAACAAAAAAGCACACAATAGAGAAATATTTTAAATGACAAACATAAGGGCACATTTAAAATTCTGTAGGAAAACTTACTGCACTAGAATGATATTTTGTTGGATATTTTTAGACTACTTATCATACATATTCAATTTAAAATACTATATAGCAAGTTATTGAAACATTTTGCTATCTGAAAAATCATTAATGATACAAAGTCAATCTTCATTCTAGCTAGATTGATAAAAGATTATGCAATACTAAGAGAGTAGACAATTCTTACTTTCACACACAACCATTAAAATAATATTTATATAATAGTATTGTTTATAATTATTCTGTTCCTTTAGGTTTCATGTGTAAATACAACATTTTTTAAACAGAATAACAAGAGCATTTATGGGATCAATTTTAATCCTTTTTCATTTGATTTAGCAACAATCTGGACATTTACATGAATCAATACGACAAAAAATAAAATTGAACAGAAATTTGATTTCTTTTTTAACTATAACTGTTTAAGATTTCTGGACTCTTTTTTAAATATTTACACTATTAATTAATAAAACTTAACTTAAAATTTTTCAATTGCATACAAAGTAAATTAAGCAAAACTTTAAAATGCCAAACTTTTAAAATTAAAATCTTCAAATATTAAGTTCTGAAATACTTAATGCTTAAAACTGTCATAAGTCTAAATTTTTTACACAATGGTAATTTTTTCAACAAATTGGTTATTAAATATAAAGAGGTAAACACACTTCTAAATAAATAAAACATGTTAAAAAGTCAATTAGAAAAGACTTTAAGCAATCTGTAATGATTAAACAATTAATTATCCATACTTTGAATACAAATTTTATTCTCTATTAGAAAAATATATTTTTTCTTGCATATATTTAAGAGTAATTAGGCAAATATAATAGTAGAAAATATATTCAATATTATTAAACTTTTATTTTTTAACTTCACTTAATCATCTTTTAGAAAATCTGAATGGCTTTTTAGAATAGTATATATATTTTTCTTTCAAATTTTCATTTATTAAGTCTTTATGACACAAAGCTCAAGAAATATTAATAAAGAGACAAAGTTATTCAATAAATAACTGAACTTATTGCTTCATTAGAAACAGAATTGCGTTAAATTTTCTCACGAATAGACAGTTTTTCTCTTGTTTACAGCTAATTTGGTTTTAATTGATAACTATATAGTCATAGCTTAAAAGTAGATTTTAATTACAGACATCAAGGTTTGAAGTTTATTTAGCTTGCTTGCTGTTCAAAAGTCATTTTTTGCACATGTACCCATAGACTAGGACCTACAGTTTAAAGTAGGTTCTAAGCTACTACACACACCCAATATGTGATAGAATTTCAGGGTGCTAATCATTCAGCTGGAAGCTTCATACATTTGAAGTAAGAATTGCATCACGAAATATTGATTGAATTTGAAGCCACAGCATATACATCAGGCAATTAAAATATAATAGCAATGACTTTGTACTATTGTAGAAAACTTTGAACTAGTGCAAATATGTTACAAAATTTAGATTTTAGAAAATTTCTTTACATTTTTCCTATATTACTTTTCACTTTTAAATAATTTATTTAATGAACAGTCTTCAAATGCTTTTCTCACTAACTTGAAACCAATTAAATTTAATTTATTGAAAATATTTATATTATAGGAAATTCATTTCATAACCATTTTAGAAACAAAGTTGCAATAAAGAAGAATTGGTTATCTATTTATTTAATTAAAAGTCTTATTATTGTAATACAAATTTTATGCATACTATCAAAAAAAATTGTTCTTAATTCACAGATATTTTTAAGTTACCTTGGTAAAGTCATTTTTCCTTTCACAAGATTCAATGATTTTTATTGAAAATCAATACAAAAATTATAATTAATACGCTAATATTATTTAAATATGCAAAAATCTTAAAATATGCAATGCCTATTCTATAAAGAACTAACATATTACATAGAACTAATATAAATTTACTAATAAATCTTAGAAATAGTTAAGTACATCAGTTTTTAAAATTTGGAAGTAAAAACTTTTAATGACATTTATAGAAGCAAAGATCTTACTGTGATCCTTCGCATGACTTTGTGTTCTAAGAAAGTGATGTGTTCTGCTAGTTCACTAGGCTCAAGATGATCAAACACTAAAGAAATTTTTCGTGTATGTTTTGCAGGAGGATTACGAACTGACATACTCCTAGCCCAATCATATGAAGGCCTAAATAAATATTAAAAAATCCGATAATCATATCCTTTAAATATTAAGTAACAAAGTACAAAAATATTAGATTGATTAGAAATACAGCATGGAAATTTATTCAAGATCTAATGCTGACACCAAAATTTCATAACATAATTTCATAATATACGTTTAGAAAATTTTATGATAAGCTATTGAAAATCACAGAATTATTGTAATAAATTTAATGATTTTTGTAAAAAATTAACTCTGCCATATTTATAAGGCATTCATGACTAAAAGTGAAGTTTAAATTCTCATGTCAAGAACTCTTAAAAGGTAATGGATAAAATCCATTCCGGTTAAACTGAATAATGGAAGATATTAACTTAATGTAATTATTTTTAATTTTTTTAACTTATAAGATTTAATAATACTAGTTGTGTGTGGGTATTAAAATCTTAAGGAAAAAATTGAAAAATAATGATTTTACACATGAAATTTAAGAAAATAATTAAGTTAATATTAAAATTTATAAATGATCAAAAATAAACCTATTTATTTCAATATTGAATATTATTTGTATTATACTTTTCATTGCTAACATATTGTAATTGTTAATTTATTTAATTAAAATACATCTAAGTTTTACAGAATTCATATAATAGCTTAAAACAGTTTACCATTTTCAATGTCAATATTGACTACTCAACTTAAAACATAAATATTTGAAAGTTGTGAATGTGAAGAGTTATTTTTTTAGTAAACATACATTTAAGTATTACTTAAAATAGTATTACATAAAACATTTTAAGTATTATATTTTTAAAGTATTATACATAAAATAAAAGTAAATTGCATAAAATAAACTCATCTTTTTTTTAATAAAATTTAAACAAAAATGATTTTAAATGCTTATTATTAAAACTTAAATACTTTTACAGTGTTTAATAAATGCAACAAAATCTTTGATATCAACTTATTTATACACAAACAAAAAGATAAAATTATTACAGTTTGGAGAGGTCCAGGTGATCTGCTAAAACACACAAGCTTTGATTATAGAGATTGCTTTGGAATTCCTGGACAATAGCAGTTAATGACGGATTAAGATCAAAATGAATGGGAAACATACGAATCCAATATCTGAAAAAATATTCTTAATTAAAACAAAACAAATTTAAATTGAAATAAATATTATGACTGCAAATAAATGAAATATTTAACATTTTAAGTTTTGTAAATGTTTACATAGTTATTTCAACATAGGATACAATCAAAATGGAAATACAAATCAAATATAAAGAACAGGGTTCTGAAGAACGTTTATTTGGAAAACAAGTATAAAAGATTTATACATAATAAAAATATATTTGTTGAAGACCTTAGATTTCTAAATTATTATTAAAGCAAGATAATAAAAATTGATAAAGTTATAATTAAATTCATTGATTAAATAATGAGATGATATATATAGACAGTAATGATAACAAGACCACATTTTAGATTTCAAAATAAAGATTATTCAAAGAAAATAAAACATTAAAATATTGAAGATTGCTAATTTATTGCATTTTATTGCTAATTTATTGCAATGTTAAAGATTTTGATCAAAATCTATCAGGTTTTCCAGAACTCATACTAGCTTATAACGATTTTGCAGTTTTTAAACTGTGTTAGATGTCATGAAAACTCTCAGCTTAACTTTAAATATAAATATTTAAGCATTGCAAGTGTAAAAAAATTATATATTCACAAGGATCTTGTATTTTTGTCAAAAGAGATTAAAGATTCATCAAATCTAAAAAATTTATTAAAGCAGGATAAATTCGAATTTTTGCAAATAAAATGTCACAAATATATTTACTAATAACAAAATGTTCACTCTTTGTAATTAAATCACTGATACATACTAAACACTGTAAATGAAAAATATTTTCAACAACATTCCCTATTTATGAAAACAAATAATAAACAATATGCTTAAAAATATTAACTCATGTGAAACAGTGTAATCCTCTGACCAAAACTTCCGCTGAAAATTTTCGAGGTACTCACTGCAATAATATGTATACATGTATTCAATGCCCAAATACTCTTAAAGACTTGGAAATTACAGTACTAGTGATCACTCAATTATGGAGTAGTTGTTCACAAGGAACCAGGATAAAACATTGCTAATATATTGCATATAAATGTGCTCTTTTCTAGATAAGGGATATTCAAATACTCAGTTTAAAAATTTTTTAACAATGTCATTATGATGTTGCTTTACAACTTATATTTCATTTCATGAATAAATAATTTGGTACTTTCTATTATGTTTCAAGTAAATAAAAACAGTGATCGACAAAATACATTTAGTTGTTCTTTTGTTAACTTTTAGAAATAATGCATAAAATAGTCACATTCAACAGAAAGATTAATTCACAAAGTAGATTCTGAACTACAGTAATTTTTGCAGGTGTATTCTTAAAATTGCCAAAAATTTAATATAAATACAACAATTAATATAAACTGATAATTCATTTTTAATTATAAGAATAAATTTTTAATCATATTACGTACCACTTATTTAAAGTCTCTTTGTTTTAATTTACAAAGCTTACCACACTTGGTTATTTAGTTAAAATATTGATTTCTCATTTTTTATGCTAAGAATATATATTTTTGCAAAATGATAAAGTATCATTTGGTATTTTTCATATTTTTAAAAACAATACTAAGCATTTATTATTCTAAATATTTTTTTTCACTGAAAAGGAACATGCTTGCCTTTATACATATAGTTAGTTGACTTTTATTTTCCACTCTACAGTTGTTTTTTTACCCCTCCCACACACAAGATCCATTTTGAATGGGACCTACAATTTACTGTGGCTTCTGAAGCTCATGAAACACCCAAGTCTGAATCGAATTTTGTATGATTAATTGAAAGCCAGATAACTATCTGTTTCGCATATAAATAATGCGAATGCTCAAAATACATTTTAAATATATGCATTACAAACCACCTACAAACTTTTTGTAAAACAGACCAAGTTTACCTTGACATTTCTATATATCAGTTCTGTAAATTGTTTAGTTTTATATGTGGTAATTTTAAAATGTTTTAGTTATAATAAAGTAGTCATTAAATCATTGTGTGGCCAAGAGAAAAAGTATTATAATGGTATGGTTCATTTCATCACTTCTTATGTTAGTTTCAATGGATTATTTGGGGCCATGTTATTTGCTGTAAAATTCGGGGAAAACTTAAGTATTCAATGAATTTCAGGAAAAACTTATTTCCCATTTTTTCCCCTTTGTTGTAACTGAATTTGTCATTTAGTAATTTGACTTTATACATTAAAAATATCAGGTTCTTATAATTTGAAACAATAAAAATATTTATTATACTCTTTAATTTTATAAATACAATTATAAATATTCTGGAAATAATAATTTTTTAATACACATATTGGAAAGTTATGCAGTATTAAATTTGTGCAATAAAAGATAGTAATTTCAAATTCAGTGAAAGTGACTTAGAAAGAAAAAAGCATGTTATGGCAATCAGTTATAGAATATGATGAAATTAATGCTTACCTAAATGTTTGACAAATGCGAGCTCGATATTGATAAATCATACATTCTGTTACTTTCTGATATGAATGAAAGCATGTTGAATGACAATTGGATGCTGCTTCATAATCCCAAAATGTATTAATAGGTTAAGAATAATTAACTGATAAATAAATTTTAATATAAATTTAATTTAAACTGATAAATTTTAATATACATAAATTTGAAAATCTTAATTTTCACATAAAATTAAATTTAAAAAGAAAACAATTCATGAAAAACTTAAACCTCTTATTTATACTACAATTAAGAGATAATCATATTTTACATGATTGTAATTATTGATCTAATAAAGACTTTCAAAATTATTAATAAATGTATTCATTTTTAAGAACAATGCAAGTTTATTTTTCAATAAGCACTAAAATAGTCGCAAAATAAAGTTAAATTCCAAAATTAAAATATTTGCCATTTAAAAAGTATTATAAAGGTTAAATATAATTGCTTGAACTCTACATAAGCTGTAAAATATAATTATGCAGTTAAATCATAGTTAAATGTTTCGCAAGTTTGTTATAAAAAAATCTCTGAATTTGTATTGCAATATATGCACATATTTTATTTATTATAGTAATTTAATCTACAAAAGTTACTACTAATTGTGTGAAATAAATTCTCACGATTTTAATGTTATTCATTTACATAAAAAATTTTAAAAAATTTAATGAATGATATGTAATGTGTATATACAAAAATATTCACTTTTACAAAAAATATAGATGTTTCTTTTTAAATAATAATATACTGTACATGCTTCTACAATTTTGTATGTAAACTAATATTATATACTAATATTAAAACTAATGTAATATATAATTTTAATATAATAGAAACTTATCATTCAATTCTTTAAAATTTTAATTCTAAGATTATCTTAATTAAATTATTTTTTAATTAAATGGAATTTTTTAAAATCTAAGATAATGTATACTAAAATTATTTCTTGATGTAAATCCAAACTGCATAATTTCATTGTAACTAAGTAATAGTGAACCAACAGTTTTTTAAATCACACTATATGAATATAAAAATACAAAATTAAAGATGTATTAAACTTTACTAATGAGAAAAGAATAATAAATAAATGCAAACAATTCATAACTATTTTTAAGCTATTAAATAAACCTTTGAAGTAAACATCTGAATATTTCCCCATTTATAAAGATAATGAAAGCATACCTTGTTACTACACAGTAATGTCAATAAATAGAAATTTGGTGTGAAATAGTATTGTCATTAATACAAGGTAATGCAGCTATTTTCAAACATTTCTAGCTTGAGAAACGTTCAGATAGACTAAAGAGATTATTTGGCTGCTAATATTTATTCCATAAATAAATTCACAAAACACCCATGAGTAGAGCACTAGTTTTAATCTTGAAAAATTATCTGGATTTAATCAGAACTAAGTTCATGCTATTCACGATTTTGGTTATTTTTAATTCTAATTAAATATCTGATTTCTTAGTTTTATTTAATTTAAAAACACTTAAAGTCTCAAAAGATAATGTTATAATGGCAAAAAATAACTATTAAATTTTTAAAATAAAATTTCCAATAAACTAAAATAATCAAACAAAAAGATTCCAAAAACATTGATTACCCAATAAATAAATTAAAGTTGTATATTCTCTTAGTTGTCTTATTTGCCACAGAATCATTTTAATATAAGGCATAGTTTTATAAAACTAATATTGGTTCATTTTTAAAAATGTACCAATATTAATCATATGGAATGTATTTTACATTAAAGTCCAAGAAAATGTTTCAGATTTATTTAAAGGAATTATAAGAAGCTTCAGTTATTAATGTGACTAAAAATCACAATCTGTAAGGAAAAAATGAATAAAGGTGAATTTTTTACAATTTGTTTTATAACATAATTAAAAAATTTTTATGATAATTATAATTGCAAAACTTTAAAATTATAGACATGTAAAACTTTTCTAAAACACAATTATCAAATAAAAATCTGATATTTAAACTAAAATAAAAGAAATATATAGCACCGATTATATATTCACAAACATGTTTAGTTTTGTTTATTGTAAAATGGTCGTTTTTTGCACACAAGGGCTAATTAAAACAGGCTAACAACTTAAAGTGGATTCCAAACCAATACAAACATCCAAGTTCAAGGTGGGATTCAAACCACAAATGTACTGTATTTTACTGTATATAATTTATACAGCAGAATATTATCTGCAAGACCTTTATTCCGAGTAAAAGAAAAATTAACATGGCATAATGCAGTGGCAAATAATCAATGACAATTTTTTTAGGAGTATAGTCAAAAATATGTAATTTTGATAATATGGGTGTCATGTATAATAAAAAATGCACAGTATGATTAAAAATGTAATAAATTATACAAAAAAAAACATTCATTATGAAAAAGATTACTTCAAATTACTCTTATCACAAAGTGTGATATAAACTAAGATGAAAGAACAAGATTGATCAAGAGTAATAATTCAGAGAAGCTAGTAAAGCTTGTCGATTTTTATTTTTTAATAACTTTTAAAATAAGGCTAAAAATATTTTTTAAAAATAAAATTTGTTTTACTAATTAAAGAAATGGATTATTTTCTAATTACACATTGAATACATTTTTTTTTTGTACCATGCATGCTTTGTTTTTATCTTAGTTTAACATGTTTGTTGCCATTTTTTTATTTACCTTCTCTATTAGCTTTTAGCTTAAAATCTACTGTATAACTTAAAAGTTTTTGCTTTCACATGATGATAAACAAATTTGAATATTTTCAGAATAAAGTAAATCAAATCAAGACAAAATCTGAAATATTGATAGCAACTGTTTTTGCAACTACCTTATTCTTACAACGAACCAAATTCATTCTTGAACGCAATTGGACAAAGCTGATTATAGATAAAATAAGTTAGCCAAGTTGTAGCACCAACTTATTTATTTCATGAAATAAATGGTCCCTCTTTTTGAAATTTTGCTGTATGCATTTCTGGATGGAAAATGTTTTTTAACAGATTATCCAATGCGGCGTATAATACGCATAACAAAGTTTAATACATTCTAAAACTTAATCTGCAGATTATATAACAGAAAAAAATGGTATAGTGTCAGGTAAATAATAACACAAATTAAAAATTCTAAAAAAGGATATCTTGTAATTAGACAATGTGCCAAGTTTTCTGAAGAAGTAAACCACTGATGCATAAGTAACATTACCCTGGGAAAATTACTGTTCTCTTCCTTTAAGCCTCCTCCAGGTACTAAAATGCATAAATATTATTCACATGCAAAAGAAAAAGTATAGCAATAATCTAACAGAGATATTAGACATTACATATTAATAACCTATTATAAACCTAATAATTGAAACTACAGCAAAGCTTTTATTATAGCTATAATTTACATTTAAAATAAATTAATTTCAATGAATAAAGTAAATAAGAGAGAATCTAGTTTTACATTTTTAGAAGATCATCAAGATCATGAAAAGTCTTTACTTTACAGAAGACAGAAGCATTTAATAAATTTGGAATTAAAAGTAATGAAACTATCTAGGACTTGTTAATTCATTAACCATAATTTAAAGACCTTAATGCTTAAAAATTGCCTTAGTGCTTAATGGTTAGTTGACCTTAGTTGCTTTAATCTTTAAAAAAACTTAATGTTTGAAACATTTACTTCATAACAAAATCATTTCATAATAATTTTACAATTAACATTCAAAGTGTTTAAAATTAACGGTTGCTTCAGTGTTAGTAAGCAAATAATTTAAAAAATAAATTTGCCTAAAATAAAAAAATAGTTCACCAATGAATAATGTAAATAAGAAGAACAATTAGTAAGTAAACTTAATCATGCTTTTTGCCATAATAGAATAGATACAGGAAAGTTTTAGTATTCTGAATGTAAAATTTCATAAAGTTCTGAAATTTACTATTGTGTCAGTGCAAAATCAATTGCATAATATTGATAAATAACTGATATTTAAGAAATTGAATATTATTTATAGATAGTTTAGTCATTAATTGTAACTAATTTAATACAAGTTAGTTGCAATATAATAGTGATAGTTAATTTCACAAAAATGAAAGTAATTTAATGATGATCAATGTAATGTAACTAATTTAACATGAACTCAACTTAGAAATCCCTAATTTAAGAAACATTAAACACTGGTAACAAAAGCAGTTAGAGTATTAAGTAATGTGACTCAGAATATTTACTTAATACTAGGATAATCATGTATAAAAAGAATGTTGTACAACTGATTTAAATGCAACAAAATTAAAGAAAAATCCTCATTATTGAAAACCTCAAATCTTACCACTGGGTTCAAAAGTTTATATAAAAACATGCTCATCCTGTACCTGAACCCCACTTATAAAGAACTGAAATCAAAACTAGTTTAATTTTAGCTCAAATTAAAGCTTTTTCATCATAATTAATGAAGCATTCATCATAATTTGAAGTACTACTACAGAAATCACAATTTTTGAAGCTCGTTTCTTGTTTTTCTATACTAGCAAAGGTTATTGAAATCAAACAAAGCTTTTAGAACTTGGGGCAGAGCTTCTTGGCAAGTATAAATCAATTATAGTATGACTAATGTTTTTGAAAAAATTATTTTCACATTGAGGAAAATATTTGTGCATATAAATTATATAACAAAGAAATGAGATTTTTCTAACCAAAGAACTAAAGCACTGTGTTGATTATTAAAGTAATAAAAAAAATCATTTCATTGGATTAATTTATATGTCATAATTATATAAACTAAACAATGATTTCGTAATACTAAGTATTTCAGTAAATAAACAATTTACAGAAAGACAGTTACATTTTTAAGACTAATGGCCCTGATTCTCAATGAGATGATAGTATCAATCATTAAAATGATGAATCTAAATGATAAGCAAAATGAAGAGTAGAGAAAAAATAGCTATTACAGTTGTGAAACAGACAATAACAAATGGAAATAATGTGTGAGCCAAATTTCGAATAGCCCTATTCAACAGTATAAGAAACCTTGTAGTATAACAAGTATTTACCTATTAATTCCAAGTGACATTAACAGATAAATCCCTCTTATGGATTTTCTTTCATTTAAGAAACATAAGAAAATATATGGTTCTAACTAAAGTATATTCACCAGGAAAAGTTCCCAATAAACATTTGGCCTTTAAATTTTTAATAACATTTTCTCTATTCAGTTACTATCCTGAAATTTGCCATCAATAACAAAAATTGTTTTATTAGTCTGTCAGGTAATACTCTGCATGGTATCTTTAAAATATACAGTAGAGTAGTTAACTTATATATGCACATGCAAATTTCTTCCTGGAGATATAGATAAGCAGAAAATATTCTTTCTACTGTTTATCCCTCAGGTGACAGTAATTACGCATGGCCTTGAGCTTTTGGAGAGACAAGTTCCAATTTTGCATTTGTGATTCCTTCTATTAAGGATATGAAATCTTAAATTCAAAACCTTCAAATAGTTTATTTCTACATATACCTGAACAAGATCTTTCATATAGAAAATGTTCTAAAGAGAGTAATTTACAGATCATTTCAAATATTCTAGTCTTCTGGATTAAACCATTTTTTTTCTTTTGGGAAACTACTTAAAGCCACACTTATCAAAACAATGTATTGAATTTAGCTGGCTTATAATACAAAATTTCATAAGTTTTATTTTACTTTTCAATGAAAGCTATTTAAATTGTGCAGTCAAATCAATACAGCATTGAATAAAATTTTTGAAACAAATTCATTGAAAAACAGGTCAAATCATGTCATTTAATTTTTAATTTAATTTTACATTATTGCAGAAACCATTTTCTCAATTCCACTTTTTATTGTAGTCTAATAGTAGGATCAACCACTAGGAATTGCAGCCATAATTCAACAATAGAAAATGGATATTTCTGCTTTCTATATGCCTATATCTCAAGATAAGTGCTATTAAGTGTTTTATGCTTACTAATATGACAAGTTAATGTGTTAATATGACACTAGATAGAATCCCCAGAAAAGAAAAAATATTAAAAATATAACTAAAGAGCAAGTCATTATTCATTTTTCAATCCACTTCAGGATGGCTATTCTTAAATTATCTTTACTTTTCTTTTTGTCTAAAAATTCTTGATTTGAATTACAATCTTTTTAGTGCTTACATCTAATGCTGTTCTAAAATTTATTGTATAAATTAAAAGACAAGTATAAGCACAAATACCTTGCAGGTTTGAAAATTTTGGACAGGAATATAAAATCTTATAAAATCAGCAGCAGAAATAAAACAGCCCATTTTTTTAAAATTCACCATAATACATTTACATTTGTAAATAATGCAATTAAAAACTTGGAAACTAAAATTTGAAATAAGAATTTTTTGAACACTGGTTATAAAAGGAAATTTTGTTGTTAAAAGGTTTATAAAAATACTCTACTACTTAAAGCTTTTTGTATCTTTTTCTATTCTATAGTTAAAAAATGAACAATTATTTACATTTAGAAAAGTTATTATTTTTCATTCATTTTTCAAATACTCAAAAAAAAAAAAAAATCAGAAAAGTTTCTAAAATTTTGTATCTACTAAGAAAATTTAGAATTGGCAGGTATAAACTAAACTGAAATTTTCAAAATTAAAATGCATGTGTAAATCATTCACTTCCTAGAACAGATAAATTAACAAAGGAACTTACAAAAGGAATCAATCAATAAGCAAACCAGTGCATCAAATGAAGCAGCTTTAATGAAAACCCCAGGAACTACAGGACGTTCTTCTTCTAACAACATCCCATTATTATTTATTTGGCTGGAATCATTTGGCCATGAATTGTAACTCTTTTCTATAAAAATAGAAAACCAAATTTATGGATTTATACAAAATTTTATTTGAATAAATTTTTTGTTTTTTACACACACTGAAGAATATTACTTAGATGAGGTATAAGTAATATTCTTCTTGATATTTACTTTAAGCAAACATTGCACCATGAAAAATTATTTCAAAGAATTGAAATTTAGATTATAAAATAAGTATAATTGAAAATAAAGATCTATGTATGTAAAATATTTTATTGAATGCAATAAAAAATATTCTTAATATTTTTTTGGTAAAATATAAAAACAAAAATTCCATTAAAGCACATAGTTTTTGCAATCAGTAAGAACAAATTATTTTTTTGATGTAAACAATTTAGTAATCGAAAATTACTTTAAATTTGATTATAAGAAAACTCTATTTGAATTTCTTTTATTTTCATAACTGTAACATTTATAACAATAAAAATATAAATAAATTTTAACATTAAGTTAACTTATTTATAACATACCACTACAAAATGACAGAATGTTACTATGTTTAATGTTCAATAGTACAATAAAATAAATTTGTATTTTACTGTACCATTGAGTGCTAGTAAAATTTAAAAAATGAACTAACATTAGGAATTATAGTTTACAGTGCATTCTAAACTATCATTAGCAGCAGAGTCCATGAACAGGACTGAAATTACAAATTTTTGAATAAAAGGATAGAGCACTAACAATTCAATTGCCAGCTGTTCCCAATATGAAATGCTGGCAAAATACAAAATTCATGACAATAACTCAATTGCATTTTAAGTACCTATGATTTAAATAATTACCTTGAAAAAATTCAAACCTAGACATTAAAATTTGTAAAAATTATTTCTAAATAATAAAATCAAATAATTCTTTGCAATAGCTAAATAAGCTTTGAATAGATATTAACATAATTTTTAAATAAAAATAAAAAATTTTAAATTGGAAATCTGATATAAAATAATATTTGCATTTCCATAGTATAATAAAAAAAATCAAATAAACAGCAATAATTCAAATATTTTCAGTTTTAAAATAAAACTAAGTAAATCTCAAATTTTAATATAAGTTTGCATTTTGAAAATACAGTAAATATAAGTGAAAATAATTTCCTTTATATTATTAAATTCTAAGTTTTAAAACAAGAAATTAGTAATGGAACAGGTAGTATTTTTAACACCGAAAGTCTTCCAAAGCAAAGAAAAAAATGTTATTGATAAAAACATTTAATTGAACTATATTTACTCCTCTTTTTAGAACACAAAATCAAGTTTTCAGGAAATTATGTTTGATTTTGTAGAAACTTAAGTTTTGTTACAAATTCCAAAGAGGAAATATTTCTAAGCCAAAGAAAACCAAAAAACATAAATTTATTTTTAATCTATAAAAAATTAAATTGATGTAAAAAATATTTACAAACAAAATATTCATGCATAATTACATATATTAATGCAAGTATAAGTTTCAGGAAATATATATTTTAATATCCCTTGTTGAAAATTGGCAATTCCTTTTGTCGTTAAAAGTGTATGGAGAAACAAAATGGTGCTAAAAAAACTACAGATTATACACACATAATTAAAAAATTTTTATCATATTCAACATCACCCAATCAGCAACAAATTGGGGTGCCCCTTGGTTTTTATCAAAAGCATAGGCCAGCCGTAAGTTTCTGTAGAAAATACACACTTAAGAAAATAAACATTATGTGTTTAAATTTCAAGAATTGTGGTGAAAATTTATGATCAAAATTTATATACAGCCAAGTGCAATATTTTAAAGTCAACCTGATCATTTCTATTTTAAGTACTTACGATCTCACTGTTATAAATGTTTGATAAATATTAATCATATGTGAATAATTAATAAAATGTATGAATTGAGATTTGCTAACTATAATGTGAGATATTTATATATATACACACAAGTTTCAAAACATGATAAACTAGAACGAAAAAATAAAATAAAGAAACTTATTATATATACATAGTTTCAAGAGAGATTATAAAATATTGAGATTTAAATATAACTTTATTATCAAAGTATCAAATCGATGATTTTGATTTTCTCAATTAATAAATCAAATTTTAATATTAAATTGTTCAGTTTACGATGCATTGAATATTTGCTGAAAATTCTGTTATCAAACAAAAGTAATGCACAAGTTTGACACAACAAAAATTTACAAATAAGTATTTACATTAGAAATAAATATAAAAAAAATATTTTTTTCACTAAGTTTGTGTAAGCAAATAATATGTACCACAAAGCTTAATCTAGTAAGCATTGGACTGCTTATAGAATATATAACATTATTATTCAATATAAAAAATTTAGAAAATTTAATACATTTGCTGTTTTTTTTTTTTCTTTCCAGATTTAGAACAGGGAATAGATAAATTCTTGTTTTAAGCGCATCTTAGTAATTACGAAAATATATCTACATGCTGATAAAAAAAAAAGGTAAAATAGTCACATTTCATTAGATTACAAAAAAAAACTTGCTTTGTTTTTCTTCTGGCATGTTACTTCCGATTTTAGACTTCCTCAACTGGGTTCTTTATAATCGATGCACCACGATAACAAATCAAATTCATTGGCCATTGCTGCATTTCTAATGTAGATACGTGAATTTTAAAATTTGCAAACAAAATTTAAAAAAAACAAAACTGCACAAATGGGAACTGAAACGCCGTTTGTATGTATCCAGTGACGGGAATTCGGATTATTCTGCTCACTGCTTGGCGCAATCAGAATGACAGGATGTTATGAGAGCTTGTTGCTAGGCAACCGCGATAAGCCTATGACGTCAAGGAGGCTTTTTCCCCGGGTTGGCTGGTGAGCTCGCTCGACTGTGAAAGTAGCTCCCGCGGAAACTTTTTTTTTCGTTTTAGTTTTTTTGCTGTTATGAGAATAAAAAGAGCCTCGTCTTTGCGGCACGTGTCTTGTCATTATGCTTCGAAAATAATGAAAATCTCTATGGTCGATCTCCTTACAAATTTAAATGTATGTGATTTTGGGATAAAATTTCTGTTTTAAGTTACTTTTTATGTCAACCACCACAGCTCAGAAGTTTTAAATATTTAATTTTTAGCGACATATTACTAAATAATGCTACGTTTCGTTTTTTAAAATAAATGAATGAAATTATAAATGAGCTGTGTATCTTTAGATTGCATGAAACTACTTTCAGATCTCAAGATTAACAATCTATAAAAATTCACATTTCTTAATAATTTATAAAAAAATGAACCTCTGATCAAATTTATGGCTTTTCACAAATATCATTGATTAATTTAGATGCAAAAAATTCATTACATTTAATTAAAAACTTAATGTTAACTGTTATCTATAGACGCGAAATATCCTATAAATTTTCAAACTCTACAAATTTCAGAATTTAGATGTGTATTATAGACAACATTAAGTATGAAAAGTTCCCTACTGAAGCAAATATCACCCAAAGAGATGCATTGAAGAACGCAATCTGAGTGAACCAGACTGATTAGACAGATTATTAGACAAACGTTTGGTCGGTGCAGAGCTCTAGACATTGACTAATACTCAGTTGGTTGACTTCACTTTAATCCATAAGCTGGGAAAAGAGTGTCTCGATTTTGCATTGAACGGACTGGAAAATTTTTTATGGTTTATCTTCGATCATTTTTTACATATGAGGCCTAAGGTTTTGACGCCGGGCAGTGAATAGCCTGAAGGCTTAATGTTGTTGTAAGGCATTTCCGCCGCTTCAGCTGCCTTCTGGGAAGTCGTAGAAAGTGTGCAGCAGTCACATATCACAAAGGAGGAAACCCGGAAGAATTCCAAACATTCACTTCGACACACGTGTGCAGATGGCAGAAGAGCAGCAATTCTTTCCAATTTTTTCAGCAGTTCCTGGTACAAAACCCGTAACTGATCGCTCCAAGGAGCGCAGTTTTACTGTGAACTTATGACTTACGGATTACGTATTTAAACTAGAAACATTCATACTCTCCAGAATATTTGGAACCATAAGTCAGAGACATGGCTGTTTCAGACAGTCTTCTTCAACGTAAATATGAATTTAACAATTTTATAATTCCAATTTGATTAAATTTACATTTTTGGTAATCAAAAGTGTAATGCTTATCAGCAAAACTATGTAATATTGTAAGTTTAAAAATTATATGAAAAGGTAAATATGCAATTTAACCGTCGAGATTTAAGATATTGCGCGATTTTATAAACATAATTGATACTAATAATTTTTAATTAAAATGAGTGATTTTTAAAGAATCAAGATAATTGGTATTCAAGATGTACGGTGGAGAACATATATAATATATACTATTAATTTAATATTTTGAAAACAATGGAAAACTAAAAAAGTTTAATTCAATAATTAACTGAAATTTCAAGCTTTTTATCAAAGTCATTTAATGAATGTGTGAAATTTATAAAATTGCTATTTAGTGATTTGTGAGAGAAGGAATTTAGTTTCGTCAAAGCCTTAAAGAAACTATTTGAGATTTTTATTGAAATATTCATTTGAATTAAATCAATGAAACTAAAATATCATCCTAGTTTTTTTTTAAATTTTATTTTTATCGTAATTTAAAACATTTTTCTAAGCAACGAAACAAGGAATTCAAGAATTTCAACTGTATAGAAAATTTATATATATTACAAATTAAAATTGCTGCTTGAATCCTGCAGAAGGACTCCCCAGGGCTTACTTTCACTTAAGTACTCATGTTAATAAGAAAGACTACATTCCAGAACATCTTAGACAACTGACCTTGGAAAACCTAAGCCACATTCCTAAACAATGCCATCAAAATCTTCACTGACGGTAGTAAAATTGATATTCTAGCAGGTAGTGGCATATATATTGAAACCCCTCACACCAATTTGACTCTTTCTCATCGTAATCCCAATCACTGCTCTGTCTTCAGAAGTGAATTGATTGCGATAGACCTGGGACTAGAAGCTATTCTTTCTGAAGAGGATTATGGTGACCTATGGATCTTGTCTGACAGCCGTAGTTCTCTCCACCATCTTAGTAATTGGCTTCTTGTAGGCGACAAGATCAGCAACTCTATCCTGCTTAAATTAAAACTCATTTCACTTAATCATGATGTTCACTTGCAATGGATACCTTCACATGTGAATCTCCACGGGAATGAAATGGCCGACAATCTTGCTAAGGAGGGTTGCAGGATTTCAAATACTCCCTCTTCTACACTTACTTTTCTGGAGTTATACTCCCGGGAAAAATCAAAAATCTCGGAGGAGTGGAAAACACCCCCTACCCATAATTGGTACAAGGGATCAAAACCGGGTTTGTCCCTTGACCTCCTGTGTGACAGAAGTACCCGGACTGTACTCTCAAGACTTGCTAGCGGTCATATTAAGTGCCTCACTTTCAACGAGGGCAGGAAAACTTTCGTCACCTGCACCAAGTGCCAAATTCATCAGGCTTCTCCTGAGCATCTTTTGGATTGCATGGGTCTCTCTAGGGAGGATCTCTTTAGCAATCCTCTTTTAGTCTTCGACTTCCTTACAGTCAACGAACTTGTGGATCTAGTCTGACTCCGTCAGACATGGAGGATAAGCAACAACAACAACACAAATTAAAATAAAAATTCGTGTAATAATTAATGATAGTTCTCAGGATGGATCTCGCATGCGTGCATTTATTTACAGGCCGCCGTAAATAGGGCGGAGGAGAGATATGCAAATGATTAGAATTTTAGCGCAGACGCTCATCCCGTGCGCTTTTTTGGCGCTATTGAAGGCTTGGAGATTGCAACCATTTCAAATTCGGCAGTTGTATTTTTCTTGTGGTTCAATTATCCTAGTTCGACAGAGGAAAGACAGCGGTCTACAGAGATTGTGGATTATCTTTCAGGGAAATCAGTAGTCGTGTTGGACGAAACCAAACAACTGGTGTGCTGATCGTTGGATGCAGGAGGGTACGACGGACCGACGCGCGTGTTCGATCGCATCCGCCTCAGTGCACCACTTCACGTGATGACAGGCAAATTGTGCGCATGGCAGTGACCAGTAGTGTATTTGATTGATATAAAAATGATTCATGTTTAACTGATGTAAGTGTGGTTGGTTGGTTGGTTGGTTTGTCGCTCAACGGTCATTTTTTGCACACGAGGGCAAATTAGACCGGGACTTACGGCTTAAAGTGGATTCCGAACCACTACAAACATCCATGCCCAAGGTGGGATTCGAACCCACAAACTGTTGAACCGAAGGCAAGAGCGCTAACCATTCGGCTGCCAGCTCGACTGATGTAAGTGTGATTATTCAACACATATGCGCACGTCTTAAGCGTTCCCTCAATAATAACAAATATCAAGAGTTAAAACTTTTGTTACTCTTTTTTTACTCTAATGAATATTCCAGATTTGCTCTAACGAAAAGCTGGCATACTTCTCATCAATTCTATCGCGTATAGAATATTCTTGGTATTTTGGAAATTAAATTATTTTTTCACAAATCCACCGAGCATCGCACTCAATAATATCTTAACGTTTTTGGTTTGCATCTTTTTTTAATATGCAAACGAATAATCAGATTTTTATTTCTAGTTTCAAGGACGATATTTTAAGAATTTAGCTCGGTATTTTTAAATTTCCTACTCACCCGTTGGATTTAATAACAACCAATCACATAAGATAATCATAAATTAATCATTAAAAGCAAAATAATCACTGAGTTAAGCCTCAAATATTGGATGAGAGAATATTTCTTCCTAATCAGAGGGAGAGAGCGCAGTAACATTTTGTATGCCTTTCTCAAGTTGACCGGATGATAATATCTCGTTCGAACCGTAATCTAAAAAAATTTAAAAGAAAAAGGTTTTCTTGTGACATTCTATAATAGTTCTTACAAATTCTTAGGAAAAAAAGTTTTTCAAAATTTTATTTACAATTATTTTATTCATTAAAATTAAATTAAATGCTAATATTTTAAATTTTTTGAAATCAAATTGGCGGGAATCGTTCAAAGCTTTTACATAGTTTTTGTGATTTGGTTGCTTATTTATTCAGAAGAATCTAGTGCTAAAGCAACGCATTGAAGATCCATATAACATCAATATTTACATATACACTCTGTCAAAAAAGTATTGGGATACAATATAAGATCATGAAATTTTATCATAATATATAACTTAAATACACAAATGAAACAAAAAGAAAAGATGTATATGATCGCTCCTTTAGATACATTTTAGCAAATGCCAGTCTATCCTGTCGGTTTGCTTTGAAAATATAGGGCTTTCTTCCAGGTACTCCACCATGATACCTTTGTTTCCTTAAAACGTTTCTGACAGTTTTGGGATTTACAAATTACCCGAACATACTTTTACATCTCAGAGTCATTTTTACTGCGCTGGTTCTTGGATTAATGAGAACTTGTCTCACAATCCACCTTTC